>VMDR010024411.1:0-15038 GCA_007922815.1 Macrotus californicus | reverse complement strand
AGGTAGAAGATAGACAGGAGGAGGTTAAGAATAGTATAGGAAATGTAGAAGCCAAAGAAATCATATATATGACTCATGGACATGAACTAAGGAGGGGGAGTGTGGGGGGAAGGGGTGTGCAGGGCGGGGGGTGGGGAGTAGATGGGACAACTGTAATACCATAGTCAATAAAATATATTTAAAAAAAAAAAGAAAAAAAAAAAGGAAGAGATTGTGTTCTAGCTGGCTCCGGACAGAATACTCTAGAATCCACAGAGAGAAGTTACTTGAAGATACACTTCAGCTTCACAGAAGAAATAAGCCTAGCAAGTACAGGTCTCAGAAGTGGAGGGAGAGTGAATCGGCGCAATGCTTGGTGCCGGCTGATCAGGGGTCGGCGCACAGAAGCTTAGAATCCCAACGCTGCCTGGGGCTGGGGGCTTTTGCACAGCTTGGGAACTAAAAGTAGTTCTCATGTTTCTACATAATTAAAAATAAATAAAAGAGCAATATTAAATTATATGCCGGCCCATGTGTTGACACAGCGTCAGAGGCAAAGTAAATAGTGGCTTCGGAAACTGTTTCACTGGCAACCCTTAAAGTATTAATACTGACTGTGGGGTCCGTCACAGAAAGACCATAAGCTAGTGGTTGTTTTAGACCATTAAACAGAAATACCACTTTAAGAAAAAGTGAAGGCCTGTTGGAGCTTAGAAGATAGTCACATACAGGTAGTGTTTACTAATATTATACTGGTAAATGTCATTACAAATAATCACCTCTCGGATATTCACTGGAGGATTTTCAAATTGTGATTTCGTATTACATATCTGAGCGTGTTTTATTTCAGTGGAGGAAAACAGAAAATCCCTGCCCTAAAGTAAGTAATAGTAAATGATTTCCAAACTATGAAATATATAATACACATAAATACATAGAAGATATACACATTTTGGTACTGAAATTACTATGTAAGTGTAAACCTTATTCTGAAATTAGAATCGGTTAGCTGTCGGACAAGTAGTTGGGCTTCCTGAAACACCTCCTTCCCAAGCAGGTTTGCTTTGGGTTCTCCCACAGAACTGATGCAGTGAAGACCGCATCTTTCCCATAGCATTTTCCTTTAAAGGGCAAAACTGGGGTGAGTGTCGATTAACCATAAAAGCACATGGTTTTGATTTTCGGTTTTTGTTTTGGCCTCCCCAATGGGAGGAACTCTGCTTTGAAACATCATTTGGGGCCAGGGATCCCAGGGACGTTAATGTTGCAAATGTTCACTCCCCAAAATTTAATCTTAATAATCACATGCCCAGAGTAAGTTGCTGATAAGATATCTTCAGCTGACAGTGTCTAGTCCTAAGTGGTAGACCAGAAAGCCTGACTAAAAATCCCTGTGAAAATCTTTTCTTCACAAAAGTAATTTATGAATAAAGATCATCAGCATAATTGTTCATGGACAAATGTCTATTCCTCCCATCAGATTAAAATAAAAAGGTTACTTTATTTTCTTTTAAGGAACTTAATTACTAGAGACATTGGACCTCAGATAAGCAGCCTTTCTGATAGTGACCACTGCTACATCTGAATTTGAACTGTGATTTCTATTCATTTTCGTTCCAATTATTATTTTGAACTTTTATTATTCATCATCAAGAGGCAAACGTTAGCAAGTCTATGATGGGAATGGTGCCCAAATATATATAAAATTAAGTTCATTTTTCAGTGGGACAAGAATGATCTTATTGCTCAAAAGAAAAGATGCTGCTTCTTTGAATTTTTCTTCATCTGTATGTTATAAAAAATAATACCCTGAAGGCTCTCTCTCTGGAGAAGAATCTAATTTCATGATCTCTGTATGTGTGACTATATCCAGACATACTGTCCTGAGCTCTATGTGGTGGTCACTGCCGAGGACTTTACTTGCCTTTGACTCACTTATAACACATAGAAAATAAGGACACATATGATTTTTTCCCTAATAAGTAGGTGAGAAAACAATCTAATAAAATGTAAGCCTCTGTGGCTAATAAATAGCAGAGCTTAGAACTAGAACTCAGATATCTGGTTCCAGAGGCTGAATTCTTACAAAACACAAAAATAGACAAAACAAACGACAACAGAACATGTGATATGATCTCTGTGCTTCCATGATCAGAGTTCTCTCACACTATGCACACACGCCCACACACGCATTTCCATCCGCCACCACCGCCGGACAGCAGTTCAGTTTCCGGGGATGTCCTTGACCCGGGTGGTTCCGGGGTTGCAGCTACACAGAGATGCCCCCAAGTGCCAGCATTTGCACTGTTGTACTGAACACCCCACGTGCTGCAGGCCATGCACTATTTTCTTACACGAATTTGTTTTCTTAAAATTCTGATTCAAATGGAAATTGTATACTACAGGCTTGACAGGCAGATTCTAGCATTTTTTCCCAAGGCACATTAGCATGCGCTCAGGAGTGTTTATTATCATCATCTCTCTGTATTGTGTGACTCTGAGCAAAGGGAACTCGTCCACTCTTTCCACGTTACAATGAGTGCATCACTGCTCTTGAACTTGCTGTCTCCTTGTTAGTTTGTAGAGCTAAGACCCTCAGCTAGATCTTTCGACGCTCAGACAGTAGTTTTTCCCATTGCTCAGAGCTCGGCTGTCAAAATTTATAGTGAGAAAAGGAGGGTGACGAAGTTTCAGCACATCGCACCCCTGCGTCCACTCTCTCCAGTGCGAGGGAGATCAGAACAGCTTGGTAGGCAGTGCAGACTACAGTAAAAATACATGACCTCCCCTGCACTTGGATTCCCAGATATGTTTTCTTTTTATCACTTCCTAGATCATCTGCCATTTGGAAGAAACAGAATTAGTTTTGCTTCAGAGAGAAGCTATAAGGAATTGCATCTTTAAAGCATTTTTTAAATGAACAATATGATTTAATAATTTTTATTTCATACGAAACGAAACATTAATGTCATCTAAGGGCTTTTGGAACTCACTACCACGTGGAATTAACTCAAGATTACCACAGCTGATCAGATCATTAGTATAAGAGATGAACTTACAATAAATACCAATACAAGTATTCAGGAAAAATGTACTATCACCCTAGGTTTTATTAGGAATAACAAAGAACTTAAATCACAAAGAACACATCACCAGGCAGGACTAAAGCAATACTACTCATTAGCTGTGAAAGAGGTGTTATTCCTCTGCTCATGATTCTATGGCCAATGCATGTGCCAGGGACGGAAAACACCCACCAGGGACCCACACCTGTGACATGGAGGGTTCCCGATGGCTGGACAGTGGATCAGGACCAGCTTGATTTAAAAAAAAAAAAAAGAAGAATGCTGATTCTTGAACTTAAAAAAGAGACCCACGTCTCACATGCCTCAAACTTCCTGTGAGCCTCATGCATGCCTGGCATCGACTACACACCCTGCATGCATCGCTGCTGCACTGCTTCTTCCCAACCGGGAGCGGAAACAGGGTTACAGTTCAGAGGGCTGCCCCAGGAGCCGGGCGCTGTTGGCTCCTGCCCTTGCCAACCTGGGCAACTTACTTAACCTCTCTGTGCATCAGGCTCCTCTTCTCTACAATGCAAGTCACAGTATCCACTCTACAGGTGTCTTTAGAGGGACAAGTGTTTAGAGGGACAAGGGAATAGGGTTTGTAAGAGCATTGGAAAGGACTCTGGCAATTAGAAAGCAGTATATCTGCATCATTAGATCAAAAAAATAAAGGCTCTTTGATTCATCTCACTTTACAGAACAGGAAGCTGAGACTACGTTGAGAACTTTTTCTCTGGGGGTTACTGACCTCACAATTACAAACATTGGCGTATTTGTTACAAACAACCTTGTCAACAAGACAGTGGTGTAAAAAGTCTTAACCATGTGGATGTTATGAATATGCACATTTGAAACCACTGAAAAAAATTGCGCCCTAATGTTACGTTAATGGGCACTTGAGGGTTAGAAAAACATGCCCAGGGACAGCGTGACACACGGGAAAGAACTCCTGTATTCAAACAACTCAGAGGTAAAGATGATTTGTTCTGAAAAAATCTGCCAGATGTGTTAGAAGGTTATGACGGGGACATTGATGTTAAAGCTGCATGTAAAGAAATCAGAACCACATCATTTCCAAAAGGTGAGACTGGAACATAAACTTTATAAAGTATTTATGAGCATAATTTTAAAAGCACAGAGTAATTAAGTACATATTATAGACATTTTCACCTACAGCACTAAAAGTTTAAATATGCAAGTTAGTCAAAAGGTACTCTTCATTGCCTTGCTGGGAAAATGGGAGGGGCTGCCGTATCTTTGGGGTGACAGTCTGTTCAGGCACCTGTGAAACATGCTCCTCTAAGAGACTGAGTGGGATTAGAACAGGGGTGTCTGACCTACGGAGTCACTGTCCAAGGAACAGAAGAGAGCGATGGTCAAGAGCATGGACTCTGAGGTCAGACATCTGGGGACAAATCTCATTTCTGCTCACTTAGTGGCTGGGCCTTCAGCAAGTTAACCTGTTTATGCCTCTGTTCCCTTCTCTGTGCAGTAGGGATGACAGAAGTGTCTGCTCCACAGGGTTCTCGTGGGGACTAAGGGTGTACCCGATCATTCAAACAGTGCCTGGCACACAATTAGCGTGAGCGTTAGCTATTGTTTCTCATTCTGCGAGGGAGCCTGGCTCTCTATACATCAACTTGAGTTGTGGTGCTTCGATCCTATAAGCATCAGCTGTTGTGAAATGCTTAAAATTGGTTTTCTTTATGAACAAATCACCTCCTCCCCACTACAAATCCAATCGTGTAACAGCAGGGGTGAGGAATTTGAATATTTGGGGAGGTAGCTCGAAATAGTGTATCTCTTGTCAGTCTTACCCCGTGTGACAGTTTGGATGGACATAGAGAACATTACACTGAGTGAAATAAGCCAGTCAGAGAAAGACAAGTACCACGGGATTTCACTCATACGTGGAATCTAATGAACAAGATAAACTAACAAACAAAATAGAGAACAGACTGACAGTTGCTGGGGGTGAGTCAGGGCACTGGGTGAAAAAGGTAAGGGGATTAAGATACAAAAACAACAACCCCAAAACCAAAACCAAACCAAACCAAACCAAAAAACTTCATAGACACAGAAAATAGCCTAGTGATTACCAGAGGGAAAGGGGGGTGGGATGGGGAAAGGAGGTAGAAGAGGGTAAAGGGGGATAAATGGTGATGGAAGGAGACTGGACTTGGGGTAGTGAACACACAACAGTGTACAGGTGATGTGTTATGGAATTGTGCACTTGAAACCTATATAATTTTATTAACCAATGTCACCCCAACAAATTCAATTAAAAAATAAAAAAATAAAAAAAAGAAATTGTGAAGTGTCAAAAATCTCAGGGTCTACAGTTTTTAAAGCCATTCTGAGCAAAATGTGTTGCTTAAAATTAGATTATTTAATAGATGTGGTTTTGAATGTCTGTGTAATAGTTTCAAAAATTAAACCCAATTTCCAGTAGTGCTTTTATCTCACGGTGACTAACTTTGAGGAGACTGAAATTAACCAGAGTACGTATTTTCCAAAGCATTTTCCTTTTAAAAAACACACACGCTACTGCAACGGTTTTGATTTTAAACTGAAAGATCATTTGATGTTACTTTACAATAGATATCTACAGTTCCTTAAATCCTAATGATGAAAACTTTTCAATTATACAAGAGGAGACCTGTATTTTTACAGATAGTTTTTAACCTAAAATCACTATCTTCGAAAACATATTACAGCTTCTGGTTTTAATTTTTTTCATTAGATAACTAAGTGGTTTTATAACATTTTCTCTAACATCTCCCTAACTTATAATTGTTGGGAAAGCATGTTTTGTATGCAAATGTAAAATGTTAATGAAGCATGTTCCATCAAGGCTGTCTTTCTGATGGCATTATTTTTTAAGTGAGACTCCTGAGGTGGCTGCTTTGATTGAACGAGAAGAAACAGATGTCGCTCTTATTAGAGACAAGAAGAAAAGACTGTTTTAATGCATACCGAAAAAAAAAGAAAGTATTTAAAATATAGTAGCAAATGAAGATGTAACATCTGTTGGAATATTGCTTCAATAAAATTACAGTGACTACAGTGTTTAGTCTTTTGCTCAACATTCAATCCTGAGAGAAAAATTTCCTAGAATATGAATCCATCTTTAGGCAGTTACGCTGTTTTCTGATATGGTAATAATATATCTCATAAATTACCAGTTATCTATTTATCCAATAAAAAGGAAAAGGGAGTACGCATTCACACAAGATCGGGCACATTCAGGGTGGTGTGACTGTAGACGGAAGTAGGCATCTCTGTATAAATATGACATGTACTATTTCTTCTTTGTTAATATAAATTCCCTGTTGTTAGGAAATTGATCCAATTTAATCTTGCTCACTTCTACAAGCCAATGTGAATCACCCTCTATATATGCCCAAACACAACCAGACAGAACACGGAATAAGGTGCTCAGGCAGGCAGGAAACACTTCTATTTTTTTAAACTGAAAAATCTGCCTAATATTTTTCTGAAGAGGTATAGACAGATGTTGCCTTGGGAAGTGTCTTTTCTGGAAGAGCTACTAGAATGGAACCTTTCAGGAGACAAACGCACTGGGGAGAGCACACTGCGTGGCTTTCTTCATGAGCTGCTAGAAACGACCCTCCCTTATTGTGCGTGTAGAATCTCAGGGATGGGTTGTATTCTGTCCTTTTAGGTACCCAGAATCTGAGAAAGACAGAGCATAGGTTAATAGATTTTATTATGTTGTCTGCACATTAGAGACATTTGTGGAACTTTCAAAATTCCACACTGAAACCTCCAAATATGGCTGAGGAAATTAAGAGCTAAATAAAATGGAGATTATATATACACCGTGAAGTCCTAGTCAAAATCCCAATATTAGTCTTTGTAGGAAAAGAAATACAAGATTTTAAAATGTATAAGGAAATATGTTTAAAACCTTTAAATATTCAAAATAATCAGAAAGAAAAACAAAATCAGAAGCCATAGCACAGGACTTAAAGATTTGCTCTAAAGCTATAATAATCCACAAAGAGGTTAGAAATAGATCCACACATATATGTGGAACATTATTTTTTGACAAAGACACTAAGGCAATCCAAAAGAGAAAGATAAGGTGTTTTGTTGCTGCTTTTTTTTTTTTGTCTACAGCCATACCACCCTGAACACGCCCGATCTCAACTGGAAATCATTATATACTCATACAGGGTATAGTCAAACAAGGGAGTGTCATTAAGTGATAAAAAAATATGAACTAGTGTCGCAAACACCACTGTTTTGCACAAAAGAATATAGGCCCAGACTACAACACACTGAACGGATCCTTTTACATGAAATTCTAGAACAGGCGAAACTAATCTACCGTGATAGAAATCAGGACAGTGGTTGCCTATGGGAGAAGGGTGCAGGTCAGGATGGACTGTGAGTCGGCACAAGGAAACTTCCTGAGGTCATGAAAATGCTGTGTATCTTGACTGGAGGTTGGATGCCTAAGTGTAGACATTTATCAAAATCACTGCATTGCACTTTTAAGACCTGTGCATTTCACATACAGTTTACCCTCACTTGTTGATTCACTACTTGCAAATTCACCCACTTGCTAAAATGTATTTGTAACCCAGTATCTTACAGTTTTCTCTAAAGGCACAAAATCATTCTTATTTATAGGAATCCAACACTGATCAAAAGGCAAGGATATTTGCATCAATTGCTCTTTTTCTGAGGGCACACACCTGTGTGTAAAACACTGCAGAGCATATAAAAATAACTAAAATGATTCCTGGTCTCAAGAAGTTTGCCTCTTGTACCCTCTAATGAGATTTAAATATTTTGATATACGTTTTTATACTTTCCATGAGACACTTCCCTATATCCAATAAACTGGAGTTGCAGGGCATGGGGAAAAAACAAAAAGTACAGAGAGAAGGCAGGCTGTAGATGAGGTGATTCTTGTCCCCAACTGGAGATCACTGGCAAGCCATCATCCCAAGTGTGGGCATCCGCTTGTTTTCCGAAGTCTAATCCAAACTGTTGATCGCCCATTTTCATGGCTGCTCAAGAAGTGAACATTAGCGTGACTACAGAGTACATGATCCCTTCGTTGTCCCCAAAGCACAATAAGGAGGAAAGACAGCTACATGTCCATATGGATTGATAACTGTTTTTCAATTCTGTCACCTCGATACTAAAGAAGCAATATTAAAAAATAGCGTAGAGAAAGAATAATAGGAACACCATCAATGAAGATGATGGCAATTTACTTTAGGTTTAATTCCTGAATCCATTTTCTCATTTTTCTAAATTTTGATAACAAATTAAAAGCTTACAGTGAGCAACTGTCAGAATTTAAGGTCGGCTTTCTTTTAAAACAGTACACATCATAAAATTCCCCCTTCTCTTTTAAATACTTTTGAAAGTGGTGGTCTCATAGTCTCCACAGAGGACTGTGAATGTAAGTGGGTTTGATTAGACCGAGGTGTTTACGCCTGTGTATCCTGGATAACTACAATGAGAGGGCAGCTGTTACGTGGGAGAGGTGTTCCAGCCACTCGGGGGCTCAGGAATTCACGAGTTCAGACAACAGTCACGACCCGAGTCCTGGCATGGAAGAGGGGTATTAAAATATTGTGCTGAGGTACAATCCTTTATGATTTGAGTATAAATCATTATTTTCAAATTGTCCTCATAAAATGCCTAATGGAACCACGGTGTCTCACGTCAGACAATTCTGAATTACTCTCCTTTAATAGAACTCTGTTTTTGTGCTTGATGCTGAATAATTTTCATCCTTGACTCAAAGCAGGGCCTAAGTAACGTCCCTAGGCCATGGACGTAGGTAAAAAGAACCAGTCTCCACCTTTCACAAGTAGCTAGTTTTCCGCAAACTCTCTACCCTACGTTTTCCACTCTGTGACTCCTAGTGGAGGAGACAGCTTCAGTTATTTCGGCTCAGTCGTCTGCTCCCGCTGTGAGCACCGAACCACGGAGGGCGCATCTCCACACAGATATGAACCTACTTCTGCATCTTCAATTCAACAACAATCCATTTTGAGTGCCAACCGCCTTTTGGTAGTGCCCCTCGTTTGTGGTGGCAAAATGGGAGAGGAAAAATGCTATACAGGTGCGTACATTAAAGTAATATCTGTATGACTAAAGTTGCATATATATACATATATATATTACATTACACATTTGCTCTATTCATCTCTTCTTGTGGACTTTAACCTGAATGCGATACTTATTAGACAAGATTAAAAATTAAAATGAATAGCATAAAAATTAATATTTCATAATAGCATAAATTTTAACAACCACTGATTTACTTTTCAGTATGGTTTCACGGACCAGTACAATATACACCAGCTGTGTGTGTGTCGGCACATGCGTGTGCCCGGAAATGTGACTCACTGCATGACACATGGCATAGCAGTGTTAGACTCTGGAGAGCACAGGTACTAGTATCCCCTGAGACAATCACTTGGCCTCTCTGGCCCAGAAATTCTTACCACTAAAATAAATGACGCATACGAGCTGACGAGAAGGTTCCCCACAGCTTTACACACTTAAAAGTAGACAGAAACACGTTCATGTGCTGTAGAGAGGAAGAGTAAACCACTGGCAATGTACGGATTCGATGAAGTCATGTAGAACACATTCATAACAAAAAACACTTCCACCGCTGGAGTTGATCATCTGGCTCTATAAGTCTGCCCTTGCCCTGATGGGTGATGCTACCCAAAGTAGACAGAAGAGACTTCATCTGAGATGCAAAGGGAAGACTCACTGACAACAGAGGGAGCCACTGAAAGTCTGTACTTTAGTGGACAGGAGACGGCAGCCACGAGGGCATCGGGGAGACTTGGGAGCATATGAAGGCAGACGGCCCGGAGAGGCAAAGCCAGTGCCCCAGAAGCACCTGAAGGCCTGAAAGGAAAACCGAAGGTAGAAGTAAGGGCAAGGGCGTGTGCACCTTACGGCAGAAATGCTCTGGGATGCTAACCCAGGATTAAGAGGAAGAGGCCACCCAGACGTGTCCCACAGAGGGAATCATCTGGGCATTATCTGAGGGAAACTGTGTTAGATTAGACACCTTATAGCACTGAAATTCTATGATACGGATGAACAGTGACTGTTTTCTTATTGGCATTCATGTCCTATGTAAAGATAACGTTCATAAGATCTGCAGAGGCCTTGGTTTCTCATCATCCCGCACAATTACATTTCATTAGTAGTTATTCACTGAACATTGTCAAGTGCTGGTTGCTAGGTGAACAACCCTCGAGTTAACGTCAACTCCTGAATTCAGAAGCAATCTGGAGGGTTGGTAATTTTTGTCTCTTGATCTTGGTCCTAGTTACATAGGCATATTCAGTTTTTCAAAAAACGCAGGGACCACCTGTACCTTCCTGATGCATGCACCTTCTTCCGCACGCACAGTGTGCAGGGATATATTGGAGATATTTTAGATTCGGTTCTAGACTGTCTCAGCAAAGTGAGCATTGCAGTAAAGCAAGCCCTAACATTTTTGCTGATGGAGGGTTTTGCCTTTGATTTGTAAAACATGTAACATCTGTGTAGCACAATAAAGCAAAGAGCCAATAAAAGGAGACATGCCCATATATCCCTAAAAGTTGATAAATCAAGATAAGACTATGTAATATGTAACCTCATTGAAATACCTTAACGATGTAGAAAATATTGAAGTCACTGTTACATTTCAGGCCATGAGAGAGATGTATGCTGAAGTCACCAAACTCTTATTCGGTATGCACACAGCTATAGAATATTAAAGCAACCGTAATTTAGAAAAAAGTGATAGCTATCAATTCCATCAATTTAACATGAAGTGTCACATATAAGAAAATAAGATACTGTTGGAGGACTATGTTAAGGTAGAGAAAGACATGATAAAAATTCTGAGGGGACTTCAGGATACTTTTAAGGCCTTTAAAAGGTGATGTCACTTTTAAAATTATGTCTAATTTCATTTCTAAACGTACAGCTTTCCTTTCCTTGATTAACGTTATCAGCTGTGATTACAACCCTTTTGTGTCTCACAGATACAGGGGATGCAAACTATTTCAATTCATAGAGCAAAAAACCCTAAACCCGTGACCTCCCCCCAAACCCCTCCGACATGAACATATTGGCTTTCTTTTCTTCTGCTGTCCCTCTAAAGGTTATAGAGTCTACCATCTTGCCTTCATTTAAAATACTCTCTTATGCTTTCTTCCCCTTTTTCTTGAGCCTGCCCCGCCATGCCTGTATCTCTCAGACACAAAGGTATAACTAAGTGCCTTCACTGTTCCAATGTTCGCATCCTACAGGCTTGCCACCGTCCTAGCTCATGTGGTTGAAAGGTTCTCCATCTTGCTTCTGCTCTCAGCTACCTGAGAGCAGAATTTCATTGGAAGCCATGGCTCACAATGCCGGTGATTCTCCATGGCAGGCCAAGCCCTTCGGTGGCTGCGGTTATAACTTTGAAAGGACTTGTATTATTTGAGAAAGGAAATTCAAGTGGCTGGTACCTGATTTACATAGATTATACTCTTCATGTATACTCTTTGTAGGCTCTGTATTTATACAAGATGATATACTTCTATTGAGCACACTGTATCCATATCTTGTAATATAAGTACAGAACACACACTAACACTAATAGCTGAAGTCGGTGTCCCCTCCTCGGTGTCTAGTTGTCTTCATAAGTATCCTACATATTCACACACTAACACATTCCCAAGCGAAAGCCACATTCTCTGAACCCCAAGGAGAGAAGGTGAAATAGTAAGCCAGAATGAGCTGAGTAACTGGCTCTTGGTCTGAAGTTGACCTTGGCTTTTAAGTTCTCTCTCTTGGAAGAAGGGGATCCCATCCATTCTTTGACAGAGATTTCACGGGGGACATCTGAGTCCTCAGGCTGATAGGGTAGTGAACCCCAACTGCCAGGAGTCCACCTGTTCATGAACACATTTATCAGGAGTCAAGAAAAGGTGCTGAGTGTCAATTCACCAAAAAATGATTCTCTAAAACTGGATCGATCAAAAATAATTCTCCGAAGAATCAACTGATGACTGACTGATTCACCAAATGCATCCAATGTACCATTTTTCAGGTAATTGTGTTAAGGAATAGTCTTCCTGAATATATTCTATGAATCTGAATACATTCTTCTACATACATTCAATAAATGTGAATATATTAGCATTTTATGGATTGTTCAATTTATCAAAAGCTAAGGGTCACAGGTTTAGTCTCTGAATGAATATATTCATGAAGAACGTATTCATGAGGAATATAGTCATGAACTAAATCATCCCGTGAATACAGTAAAATAGGATATATTCAGTGAGATCTTTCATTCACTGATTTAATACTCTGTGCCATGCAATGTCCTAGATCAGGGGTGTCAAACTCATTGTCACCGGAGGCCACATCAGCCTCACAGTTGCCTTCAAAGGGCCGAAATAATTTTAGGACTGTACAAATGTAACTATTCTTTAACTGTTAAGGAGTTGAAATTACATTCGGCCCTTTGAAGGCAACCACGAGGCTGATATGGGCCCTGGTGACAATGAGTTTGATACCTCTACCCTAGATACTCAGCTACATTGAAATCAAAGTTCCTGAACTTATAGAGCACAGATTCTTTAAAAAAAAAAAAAACAAGATGTTATTTATTTATTTTTAGAGAGAAGGGAGAGAGCAAGAGAGCAAGAGAAGCACCGATGGGCTGCGTCTTGTATGTCCTCAGCTGGGGACCTGGCCCGCAACCCAGGCCCTGACTTGGCGACCCTTTGGCTTGCAGGCCAGCGCTCAATCCACTGAGCCACACCAGCCAGGGCTGTGCATAGATTCTTAATACATTTAATGTCTTTAAAGAAGAATAATCTTTCAAATAAGCTTTCGGTAAAGAGACTTTACTAAATTTGGTGACTTCATCTGCATCTAGGGGAGTGATGTTGGGAACCGCCTACTATGAATGCTTACGATTTGTTATAAAAATCTCGCACCAGAGGTTGATCATATTGGTTTTTATCAGTTTCTGCTGTGAACGTTGATGAGATGTACAAGTGATCGTTAAAAACAAACCACTAGTAGTTCTGGCTGTAGGTAGCTTGAGTTACTTCCCATTTTGAAAGGGAAGAAATGAGGAAATCAGAAGTCACAAAGTAGATTTGCAAATATCACACAGTACGTTCATTGCGAACCTGAGAATACGACCCAGGTTGGCGGACTACAAGTCACAGATTTTTCTCCCACTTCCAGAGCTGCCACTCACCAGTACTGGCATTTTCCAAAACTTGAGATTTTAGTAGCTGGGTTTAATGCTGGTCTTTAACTCAAATTTCTATAATAACAATGAAAAAAAATCTCACTTTTTAAATGAAATTTAAATTTCCCAGTAGCTCTATTTTTTTCCAAGCAAACTATAGTAGAAATATAATACATCTAAGCAACTTCTGTGTGCGAGCTGGAAAGTAAGGTTAATGGGAGTATAACAGTTATTGTTACTAATTCTTATTTTTATTAAGCAACGAATAGCTTCATTAAGTAATACATTAGTCTTTTTTATTAGCTTCATGAGAGAGAGAGAGAACAACGAAACGGCCTGAATTGAGCTTTGTGTGGCTTTTAAAAGAGAAAACGTTCTTGTTCTTTCTCAAAGGGCACTACGCACACAAAAAATCTAAGCTGAACATTGTTATTCTTTGAGAAAGCCATCAAAACAAATGAAAATGCTGGCATTTCAGTAGGCCCTTTGCATTTTTTTTTTTTTTTTTTGTTTTAGCAAACTTCAAACAGTGATTGCTGTGGTCCTGGTAACAGATGCCTGAATAGGAAGCAGGTTTGCTGGAGGGTGTATGACCTCGGGTTTTGGCTCTGCACGGTGCAAAGAAAGAAAAGGCTTTCTGTTATTGTTCTCCTCTCCGTGCTCCTCGGCTGTTTATTTTATTTGTTCCCAACGAGTTCTCAAAAGGGACTCAAGCAAACAGAAATTAGACACCAGGCCCTTCTTTTCACCGTTAATTTTCTTGTTGGTTTTAACAGAGGTTTTTCAACTCAAACAAAACTCATGGTGACACAAGAAACAGTTTACAATTAGCTCCATTCATTGGGAAACAATGGAACACAACCGCTACCATAAATAAGGGGGAAGAGTCCACTTGAATTCACTGTGGGATCCCTTTTCTTTTACGCGAAGCTGCATGGGTTCATTCTGCTACAGAGTCAGGTTCTGAGAACAAATCTTTTCTTTGGGCTGTGTCTACACTTTGGATGGGAGAGCTCTTTCTAGTACCCTGTACACAGTCACACTTTCCACTCTGATTAACAAAGCTTAATATCATCCCTACAAGAAAGAAATCCTAAGTGATTTCACTCCTAAGAGCATTTAGCATTCAAACTGGCTTATTCCAAGGCAGACCCATGCTGAGAAACCAGGAGGGCTGATCAGCATTGGAACAGTGCCTGGTGTGTGGCGTGTGGTGTGTGGTGTGTGGTGTGTGGTGTGAGGTGGACTGGGCGGGGGGGCTGCAGGGGGGGCTGGGTCGATGCAGCAGTACTAAGAGGCAAACTAGGATAATTCTTGTACTTTAATTAGGCACTTAATAATCAAAACTATAATTTAGCTCCAGTATGTCACAAAATGAGATCTGAAGAAGGTGTCTCTCTCTCATGGAAGTTTGGTGCCAGATGAAAATGCATTCTGTATGATTAATCTATCTTATTGGCATAAACATAAGGAGTGCTGACAAGAAAACTGTGAGTATCTGTTGCCTAATTTCATCACATATTTACTGAAAATCTAATGTAAGAAAGACATTCTTTCTCAGCAAGATTTATCATCTCTGATTTAAGTCAGTGTTTTAGGAATGAATGATAGGCTCACGTTCAGCCCTGCTGAAGAACTTAAATCATATTATTTTTTCCTTTGAGAAGATAATTTTTAACTGAAAGAATAATATTTTTAATATTCATCCTATGCAGAAGTTTTTAATG
>VMDR010024410.1:0-15042 GCA_007922815.1 Macrotus californicus | reverse complement strand
CCCCCCCCCCCCCGGTCACCATCAGTTTGTTCTTTATTTCCATTTCTCTGGTTCTATTTTGCTCACTTATTTGTTTTATTGATTAGGCCCCACTTATAGGTGAGATCATACGGTATTTGTCTTTCACTGACTGGCTTATTTCACTAGGTATTATACTTCCCAGTTACATCCACGCTGTCACAAAGGGTAGGAGTTCCTTCTTTCTGTCATGTAGCATCCTATTGTGCAAATGGACCATAGTTTTTTTTTTATCTACTCATTTGCTGTTGGGCACTTAGGCTGTTTCTATCACTTGTTTATTGTAAAAAATGCTGCTAGGAATATTGGGGTGCATAGGTTCTTTTGAATGGGTGTTTCAGGGTTCTTAGGGTATAATCCTAGCAGTGGGATTGCTAGGTCAAAAATCAGTTCCATTTTTAGTTTTTGTGAGACAATTTCATGTGGTTTTCCACTTTGGCTGCACCAGTCTCCATTACCACCAACAGTGCATTTGGGTTCCCTTTTTTCCGCAGTCTCACCAGCAATTGTTGTTTGTTGATTTGTTTATGATAGACATTCTGACTGTTATGAAATGGTATCTCATTGTGGTTTTAATTTGCATCTCTCTGATGGCTAGTGATGCTGAGCATTTTTTCAAATGTCTCTGTGCCCTCTGTATGTCCTCCTTGGAGAAGTGTCTATTCAAATCCTTTGCCCATTTTTAAAAGATTTTATTTGTTTATTTATTTATTTTTAGAATTGTTTATCTTTTATTTTCCTTTACTATAAATTTGATGAGAACAAATCTTTACTTTTTTTTTTTTTAGATTTTGGATCTGATATTTTTTTGGTTTGTTTGTTTGTTTTTTTAATTATGTTATTGTTCTTCAATTACAGTTTGCATTTTCCCACCACCACTCCCCCCCACCCCAGCCAATCCCACCTGCTCCCCCACTCCCACCCTCTCCCTTGGTTATGTCCATGTGTCCTTTATAGTGTTTCCTGGAAACCCTTCCCCACACTGTTCCCTCCCCCTTTCCTTCTGGCCATTGTAGGATTGTTCTTTATTTTAATGTCTCTGGCTGTATTTTGTTTGCTACAGCATGGATAGAACTAGAGAGCCTTATGCTAAGTGAAATAAGCAAGGCGGTGAGGTAGAAATTCCACATGATCTCACCTTTAACTGGAACATAATCAACAAAAGAAAACATCAAACAAAATGCAACCAGAGATATTTGTTTATTTTTAGAGAGAGGGGAAGGGAGGGAGAAAGAGAGGGAGAGAAATATCAGTGTGTGGTTGCCTCTCACGAGGCCCCCACTGGGGACCTGCCCTGCAACCCAGGCATATGTCCTGACTGGGAATTGAACCGGCGACCCTTTAGTTCACAGCCCGTGCTCAATCCACTGAGCTACACCAGCCAGGGCCTTTGCCCATTTTTTAATTGGACTGTTTGTCTTCCTGGAGTAGAGTCGTTTGAGTCCTCTATATGTCATCGAAATCAAACCCATGCCCGAGGTATCATTGGCAAATACGTTTTCCTATAGGGTTGGTTCCCTTTTCATTTTACTGATGTTTTCTTTAGCCATTCAGAAATTTCTTAATTTGAGGTAGCCCAATTTGTTTATTCTTTCCTTTATATCCCTTGCTCTAGGAGACATATCTGTGAAAATATTGCTTGCTGTGTGGAATATCTCAGATTTTCCTGCCTGTGCTCTCATAAAAACTTTTATGGCATCATGAATTATATTTAAGTCTTTTATCCATCCTGAGTTTATTGTGGTGTATGGTGTAAGTTGGTGGTTGAGTTTGTTTGTTTGTTTGTTGTCTGTTTGATTTTTATATGTAGCTGTCCACATCTCCCAACACCGTTTGTTGAAGAGGCTATTTTTACTCCAGTTTATGTTTCTGCTCCCTTGGTTGAATATTCATTAACCATAGAGACATGGGTTTATATCTGGCCCTCTGTTCTGTTCCATTGGTCTATGTGCCTGTTCTTATGCCAGTGAAGGACTGTTTTGATTACAGTGGCCTTGTAACATAGTTTGATATCAGTTATTGAGATCCCTCCTACTTTGTTTTTCTTTCTCAAAATTGCTGCAGCTATTTGGGGTCATTTATGGTTCCATATAAATTTTTGAAATGTTTATTCTATATCTGTGAACTATGTCATTGGTACTTTAATACTCATTGTGCTGAATCTATACATTGCTTTGGGTAGTATGCACATTTTGATGATCATTCTTCCAATCTGTGAACATAGTATATGCTTCCGTTATTTGTGTCTTCCTTGATTTCTTTCTTCAGTGTTGTTTAGTTTTGGGAGTACAAGTCTTTTACCTCCTTGGTAAGATTTATTCCTAGGTACTTTGTTTTTCTTGTTGCTATCGCAAATGGGATCTTTTCACCCTAATTCTGTTTCTGATATTTCACTGTTGTACAAAAATGCCTTCAATTGCTAAATATAGACTTTGTATCCAGCAGTTTTGCCTAATTCACATATTAGGTCGATTAGTTTTTTGGTGGAGTCTATAGGGTTTTCTATGTACATTATCATGTTATCTGAAAATAATGACAGTTTTGCTTCCCCTTTTCCAAGTTGGATGACTTTTTTTCTTTTTCTTGTCTGATCACTATGCTAAGCTTCCAACACTATGTTGAATGGAAGTGGGGAAAGCAGACACCATTTTCTTGTTCCTGATCTTAGGGTGAAAGCTTTTAGTTTTTTTCCCATTGAGCATGATGTTGCCGTAGATTTCTCATATATGGCCTTTATTATGTTGAGGTGTACTTCCTCTACTCCCACTTTGCTGAGTGTTTTTATCATAAATGGTCACTGTACCTTATCAGATGTTTTTCTACATCTATTGATATGATCATGTGATGTTTGTCTTTCCTCTTGTTCATGTGATGTATTACATTTATTGATTTGCAAAGGTTGTACCATCCTTGCATCCCTGGGATGAATCCCACCTGATCATGGTGAATGATCTTTTTCATGTATTTCTGGCTGTGGTGTGCAATATTTTGATATTGACCTATAGTTTTCTGTCTTTGTTGTCCCTTTATCTGGTTTAGGTATCAGGTGGATGCTGTCCTCATAAACATTTGGGAGTCTTCCCTCTTCTTGGATTTTTTGGAATAATCTGAGAGGGACAGTGGTTAACTCTTCCTTAAAAGTTACGTAAAATTCTCCTGTGAAACCATCTGGCCCCGGGCTTTTGTGTGCCAGGAGTTTTTTGATTACTGCTTCAATTTCACTAATTGATATCGGTCTGTTCAGGCTCCCCGCTTCTTCTTGATTCAGTTTTTAAAGATAATATTTTCCTAGCGATTTGTCCATTTCACCCAGGTTTTCAGATTTCTTGGCATATAGTTGACTGTAGTAATTTCTTGCCATCCTTTGTATTTTTGTGTTATCAGTTTTAATTTCTCCCCTTTTGTTTCTGATTTTATTTATTTGGGTCATCTCTCTTCTTTTCTTGATGAATCTGCATAAAGGCTTATCCATTTTGTTTATCTTTTCAGAGAACGAGCTTTTGATTTATGGACCCTTTGGATTGTTCTTTTAGTCTCTGTGTCACTTAATTCTCCCTGACCTTAGTTATTTCCTTCCTTGTACTCACTCTGGACTCTGTTTGTTGTCGTTCCTCCCATTCTTGTAGAGGTAGGGTTAGGTTGCTTATTTGAAATATTTCTATCTTTTTTTAGGTAAGACTGTCTTGCTATGAATTTCCCTCTCAAGACTGCGTTTCCTGTGTCCTATAGATTTTGGACTGTTGTGTGTTCATTTTCCATTTGTTTCCTGAAACTTTTTGATTTCTTCCTTGTTCCTATTATTAACCAATTCATTGTTTAATAGCATGCTATTCAGTCTCCACAAATTTGAAGATTTTGTTGTTGTTTTTTTTCCTTTTGGTTGGTTTCTTATTTTAGGCCCTGTGTCCAAGAAAAGGCTTGATGTAATTTCAATTTTCTTGAATTTGTCCAGGCTTGTTTGATGCCCTATCATGTGGTCTATCTTTGAAAATATCCAATGTGCATTTGAAAAGAATGTGTATTTTGTTTCTTTGGAATGATAGGTTACATATCTATAAATCCTTTTGATCTCATGCATTGTTCAGTGCCACAATATTATTGTTGACATTTTCTTTGGAAGATCTATCCATTTTTTGACAGTAGGGTGTTAAAACCCCTACTATCAGTGTGTTGCTGTCAGTGTGAAAGATGTAAGACATCTTTCTTGAAGTCCTCCAAGATTTTCCTTATGTATTTGGGTGCTCCTATGTCGGGTGCATATATGTTTACAATGTTTATGTCTTCTTGATGGATTCTTCCCTTCAGTATTATGAAGTGTCCTTCTGTGTCTCTTTTTATGGCCTTTGTTTTGAAGTCTATTTGGTCAGATATGAATATTGCCTCTCTAGCTTCTTTTCCCAGTCCCTTTGCCTGGAATATTTTCTTCCAACCCTTCACTTTCAGTCTGGGTAGGTCTTTTTATCTCAGTAGGCTCTCTTGCAGGGAGCATATGCATGGGTCATGCTTTCTCATCCATTCAGCTACCCTATGTCTTTTGATTGGAGCATTTAATCCATTCACATTTAAGGTTATTATTGATAGGTACTTGTTGCCATTTTTCCCCTTTGTAGCTGTGTTCCTCTCTCTCTCTCAGTCCATACATTCATCTTTTTAAAGCAGTCCCTTTAGTGCATCTTGCAATGCTGGTTTGGTGGAGGTGTATTCTTTTAGCCTTCTCTTGTCTCGGAAACTCTTCATGTCACCTTCCATTCTAATTGAGAGCCTTGTTGGGTAGAGTAGTCTTTGTAGCAGGCCTTTGCTTTTCATTACTTGGAATGTTTCTTGCCATTCTCTTCTGGCTTGTAGTGTTTCTGTTGAGACATCAGCTCTTAGCCTTATTGGAGCTCCTTTGTACATTACTTCCTGTTTCTCCCTTTAGGATTTTCTCTTTGTCTTTCGATTTTGCCATTTTAATAAAGGGGTGTCTTGGAGTGGGCCTCTTTGTGTTCCTCTTGATTGAGACCCTCTGTGCTTCCTGGTGTTGTTTGACTTTTTCTCTCAGCATGTTAAGGAAGTTATCCATCACTACTTGTTCAAAAGGGTTTTCTAACCCTTGCTCCTCTTCTCCTCCTCCTGATATCCCTATTATACAGATATTATTGTTTCATGTTGTTCTGTAGTTCCCTTAAGCCCACTTAGTTCTTTTTGAGTCTTTTTTCCTTTTCTTGCTCTTTCTGGGAATTTTTTTCTATCTTATAGCTCGCTGATTTGATCCTCTGCTTTACCTAGTATGCTTTTGATTCCTTCTACTGTGTTCTTCAATTCAGAAGTTGCATTCTTCATTTCTTCCTGGCTTTTGTTCATAGTTCATATTTCCTTTTTCATGCTGATGTAGTTTGCAGTAAGTTCTCTGTAGCTTCCGTGTAGTGTTTTTTGTAATTATCACTGAGCTCATTGAGCTTCCTCATAACCATTGCGTTGAACTCAATATCTGATAGTTTACTTGCCTCTCTTTCATTTAGCCCTCTCTCAGGGGATTCCTCCTTTTCTTTCCATTAAGGGTTATCTCCTTGTCTTCCTATTTTTGGGGAGTCTCTTCTTGCTTGCTTCTGCTTCTAAATTGATCCTCTCTCACTCCCTGTCCTTGTGGTGTGAACTCCTAAGGCAGGAGACCTTTGTGATTCAGTGGTGCAGTCTCTTTGATCTCCTGATCTTGATGCTCTTGGGATGCCCATTATGCCCCTTATGTTGGCTCACTGGATGTAATTGGGTTTTGATTGTTGTGTCATGTTTGGTGAGTCCTTACCTCCAGCCTGCTGAGAGTCACTCCACGCACCACGTCTTGTACGCTGTTGTGCAGATGCTGTCAGAACAAAACCACAAAGCCTGGGAAACAAACCCACTCCCACAAAAAAAACTCTCCCCGACAATCCCACTATCAACAGCAAATGAACCAATGTTAATAAGGGTTTAAATAGAGTAAGACTATTATAAGAAGAGGTAGCAAATATGAGATCACCTATGGAAAGAAAAATGATTTTGAGAGGGTAGAGGGAGGAGCACTAATAAAAGTAGGGAATCAGAGCAATGCAAAGAGAGAAAGCAAAATTTACATCATGAATGAAAAAAGGAAAGAAAACAGAATGGAGTAAGCAAAGGGACAAAAATAGTATTAGGTTTAAACAGAATTTAAAATAAAATAAAGGGAGAGAGAGAAAGAAAATGGAAAGAGAAAGTAAATAAATAATAATGAAAAAAAAAGGAATCGGATTGGTGAAAAAGATCTACCACGGCACTGTCAACAACAAAACAGCTAAAATTAATATAGGTGTCATGGAAAGAAAAGGAAGGAAAGAAAAGCTTAAGAGATGTGTAGAGGAAAGGGAAGGATTTTGAGATGCTAGATAGGGAGGGAGTACCAAGAGTGAGGAATGAAAACCAGGCTAAGTCAGAGAAAAAATAAAATTTGAGACAAAAAGAAAAAGATAAAAGGAAAAGAGAAGGATGAAAGAGAAAAAAAAGAAAAACAGGTGAAGACAGGGAAAAATCAAAATTTGAGATGAAAAAAAGAGTAGGTGAGGGGAATGGTAAAATTTGAGATTTGAAACACAAAATCAGTGCAGGTCTGGAGATAAAATTTTTAAAAATGCAAGAACTACCCCATCCACAACCAACGAGCAAAGTCTGCTGAAGGTGGAGAGAGTACATGGGTATTTTAAGGGTACGAAAAAGAATGTGAGATGGCTATTGACAAGAAAATTGGTTTTGAGAGGCGGGACAGGGGAGAAATAGTAAGAGTGTGGAATGGAAACAAGTTGCAGCAGGAGCGAAAGGAAAATTTAAAACAAAAATAATAAGAGGAAAGAGGAAGGTAAAATGAGGTAAGAGAAAGGAGGGACAAAAATGTGAATTGAAGTAAACTAGTT
This sequence comes from Macrotus californicus, assembly GCA_007922815.1. NCBI lineage: Eukaryota > Metazoa > Chordata > Mammalia > Chiroptera > Phyllostomidae > Macrotus > Macrotus californicus. The sequence goes on along the minus strand of VMDR010024410.1, from coordinate 8,119 downwards.
TAAAATCCAGTGACTTAATATGCACACACTTGAAGGATAAGAAATGGATGTTAAAAAGCTATGCAGGAAAGAAAATATTGCAAATCATGGTGAAGACCATAGTGGATTTCATCTCAGTAGCCTCTAGCATTTACGACTGTTTTTTTCTTCCTGGATCCATCTCTGGTGATGTCAGACGGTGAGCCCCATCTGAGCTTAGGAAGCCTGTTCAAGACTACCAGGGATCTACTGTCCGTGGCTGACTCCTTCAGCTGTTAATCTAGTCAGTCTGCACACAGCAGTCAGGCTTAAGCACCACAGCACAGAGAGAACCCCTCCTGGGTTCAGGGCTATTGTTTTCCCTCAGGCTGCTGCCGCTTGGAGAAGAGTGGTCTGCCTGAGCAAGATGGCTACTGCAGTATGGGGGCTGACTCAGCACCAGGATGCCAGTGGCTGCTCTCTCCATTCTCTCCCCAAAGCCTCCATCCCCAGTCTCTCCTCAAGCGTCTCTAGTCCACTCTGCCCCACCCTTTGCCAGAGCCCAGCATAACTGGCTGCAAATGAAAATTTGTGCATTGGCCCTTTAAATGGCTCTTTGCATCTCCAGCTATCCATCTCTGGCACAGAGCAACCCTGACGCTTTTGCAGCTGGATGCTGTCTGTGTATTTTTTGGGCTCTGGTGCTGTAGGTGAGGGATCCCAGCTTAGGGTTTAGATCCCACACTTCTCAGGGTGATCCTACTTGCTGCTTAAGTATCCCTCTGGCACTTCAGGTGCCGCCTGTGGGTGCCCAGCCAGTCTTCTCGCATCTCCACCACATTCCCCACCAGTCATGCTGTGCTGAAGCTTTCTTCTGTCTGTCCATGGTTATAAGGCTTCTCTCTCACTATTGTTCAGTTGTTTGTTCCGAGTGATTTCTCCATAATATAGTTGTAGTTTCAGATTGGTCCTGGGAGGAGGTTAGTGTAATTTCCACTCACTCCTCTGCCATCTTGGCACTCCTTTTCTTCTTTTTAAAGTAGTCTCATTAATGTTTCTTGTAATTCTGGTTTGCTGATGATGAACTCCTTTGATGCTTTTCTTGTTAGGAAGCTCTTTTTCTCTCCTTCAGTTTCAATGAGTGCTTGCTGCATAGACTAGTCTTGGTTCTAGGTCCTTGCTATTCATCTCTTTGTGTACGTCATGCCAATCTCTTCTGGCCTGAAATCTTTCTGTTATGAAATCTGCTGACAGTATAATGGCTGTTCCTCTGTACGTAGCTGATTGTCTTTCTCTTCCTGCTTTTGTGATTCTCTCTCTGTCTGTAACTTTTAACATTGTAATTATGATGTGTCTTGATGTGGGCTTGTTTGGGTTCATTTTGTTTGGTACTGTTTGTGCTTCTGGATTTGTATTTTTTTTCTTCACCATGTTAAGAAAGTTTTCGGTTATTATTTCTTCCAATAGTGTCTCAATTCCTTGTTCTCTTTCTTCTCATTTTGGTACTTTGTGATGTGAATGTTATTGTGCTTTATGTTTTCCCAGACATCTCCTGAAATATCCTCTTAATTTTTTTTTTCTTTTTTGCTGCTCTGATTGATCATCTACATCCACCTTGTCTTCCTGGCAGCTGATTTGGTCCTCCGCCTCATCTACTCTGCTGTTGATTCTTTCTATTGATTTTTTTCATGTCACATATTGACTGTTTTGTTTGTTGGTTGGTTGGTTTTTTGGTTTCTATGTCCCTTTTTAATGATTATTATCTCTGTTGAAGTTCTCACTGAGTTTCACCCTTTCCTCTCCTAAGTTCCTTGAGCATCCTTAATACCAGTGTTTTAAACTTTATATCTGGTAGATTGTTTGTTTTCATTTCATTTAGAATTTTTGTTCTGGAGATTTCTTCTGTTCTTTCTTTTGGGGTATGTTTCTTTGTCTCCCTATTCTGGCTGCCTCCATGTATTTGTTTCTGTGTATTAGGTGGATCTGCTATGTCTCTCAGTCTTGACAAAGGGCCTTACGCAGTATGTGTTCTGTGTGGTTCAGTGCTTCAGTCTCACTGATTGCCTGAGCTGGGTGCTCCAGGAGTGTACTTTGTGTGGGACATCGTTGTTGAGTTTGACCATCAGGCTGGCTGACTGTGAGGTTTTGACCCCAACCACAGTGTACGAGTTGCTGCGTGCAGGCTGACTCTGTGGTATGTGACGAGAACTCCCTCTGCATATGTTGTTCATGGTGTTATTTGGGTATGCCCTGGTGTGGTCTGAAGCCAGTCACTGGTTGTGTTGGTTCTGGTACTTCCTGGGAGAGACTTTGGTAAATACCAATGCCAGACACTGCGTGTGACCAGTTCTGGGCCACCTTTGAGGAGCTACAAAGCTATTCAAAGTTCATAGGTGCTTGTTCTGGTTCTGAGTGTGTGTGGGAGAGGCCAAACTGCATACCAAGGCTGGCTTCCACCAGTACCAGGCCTGGGGAAGTCAGGAAAAGGCCCAAGTCACCCTATATCTGCTGCCACTTGCCAGCTGCTTGTTAGGCTAATTCACTGAAAAAGACTCAGGCGCTATGTGACTTATGTGAGGCAGGTTCTTATTGAATTACCAGGTAAGGGCAAGTGGCATTCGCCAGGTTTTATACAGATTCAAAGTTGGTGCCAGTGCTGGCACTGAGCTAATTCAGCAAAAGGCTCAGGGTACATTAAGACCAGCCACCACCTGCTTGGGGCCTGAGGACCTTTGCAATGGGTGGGGGTCATAAGGATGGATCCAGTAGGGTTCATTAGGCAACTACAGATGAAGAGCTAGCTGGCCAAGTAGAGGAAAGGGTCTACACAGGCACCATGGCACCCGTCAGGTGCATGGGGAAAATGGTCGTTGCTCTAAAGCCATACAATGCAGTCTCTCCCTGTGTGTCTCTGGCACCTCCTGAGCTTGCCTGGAATTCCTTGAGAGCTTTCCAAGAATGACTGCACCAGGGGCTCAGGCTGGCTGCTGCCAGCTGATCCCACATCTGTGTGTGAGCTTTGAAGGGCGGGGTCTTAGGGAGTCAGCAGGGTGGGGCTAGTCAACTCCCCAGGCTGATGCCATTGATGGATGCCCAACGTAGGCATGGTGGTAAATGTTGTGCATGTGGGGAAAACAGCCCTCTCTCTAAAGCCTCACAACTCAGTCTCTCCCTGTGTGAGTCTGACACCCTCCAAGGTTGCCCAGTATTCCTCAAAGGTTTTTAAAGAAAAACTGCACTGTTGCCATTGGCAAAGCCCTCAGCTGAGTGCAAGCTTGGCAGGCCTGAGCCTCAGGGAGTCTGCAGGGTGAGGCTTATGAATCTCTTTAGTCTGATGCTGCAAGGAAGGGAGTGTTGGATCCAGGAGAATTGGCATCTGTGGGCAGTGTGGGAGAGGGGCTGTGCACAGGGAATATTTGAACTTGTCCCTCCAGCTCTCTTCCCAGAGTTGCACAACTCATTTTCTCCTTCTATGACTCTAGTCCCCTCTGAGCTGCCATGTCTCTGCTGGATCCAGGGTAAGTGCCTGTGAGTGAGATTTTGTGTGCTGACTCTTTGTTTTTAGTGTGTAAATATGCATTTCTTTCTTTCTTTTTAACAGTGTCCACAAATATATCTTTATTGTGGTTCCCGTACAGTTGTCTCCATTTTCCCACCAACACTTTCCCCCATCCCACCCACCCCCGCCTCCCAGCCTCAATCCTACCCCCCTTTGACTTTGTTCATGGGTCCTTTACACATGTGTGTTGATTCCTTAAGAAGGCAACTGGGTTTCCTGCAGTCTTCCTGGACAGATGAATCCCTACTGATTTTCACAGCCGGACGATACGTGCACTCCTCTTCCCGGCACTGGTGCTCTGGGCTAAGGAGCCCAGAGTGAGGTTGAGACCCCTTGCTCCACATGGGGGACTAGTGAAGCTGAGCTATCCCTCTGGATTCTCACATAGCATGTGTTTCAGGGCCTGCTCATTTTGCATCCCCACCTTTTATACTAATCTCAAAGTGTGTTCTGTAAATTCTTAGTTATAAGACTTCTGTTCAGCTAGTCTTCAGATGGTTATCCAGGTTGATTGTTCTATAATTTAGTTGTAATTTTGATGTGGTCCTTGGAAGAGGTGAGTGCAACTCTCACCTACTCTGCCACTCTGGATTTGTCCCTCTATCCTAGATCTTGTTATTTGCCCATTCTTTTTCTCCTTCACTCCCATTTTCCACCCATCACCACATCCTAGCAGTCTCCACCTTGATGCCTTTTATATTGTCTCACCGCTCACCAACTCCAAATCTCATTTGCCCATTCTTTTTCTCCTTCACTCCCATTTTCCACCCATCACCACATCCTAGCAGTCTCCACCTTGATGCCTTTTATATTGTCTCACCGCTCACCAACTCCAAATCTTATACTTGAAGTGGCCTCCCAATTTACTAAAATGATTCTATTTTTAAAAATGCTTTTAAGACTTCCAGTGAAATATAACTTTTCTCAGACTAAGTTGCATGGAGCCCTGAAGGGTACTTCTTTGGGCTCCAAGGCAGTTGAAGCCTCTTAAGAGATGTGGCATATTATTCTGGGGTATCCATTTTACTTGATGGTTAGAACTATTTTTACATATTTAAAAAAGTACCAATCTAGAACAGAGTAGAGGATAAAATTGGAATATTTTCAGATATTTTAAATAGTCTCATGCACAAGGTTTCCTCTCACCATGACCCAAGACTCTTAAGGGATATAGGATCTTTCTCCTTATGGGTTTTAAAGGAGACCATTCTATCCAACAATATATAAACTTCCCAGCACATCCTTAAAGGCCCTGAGACACTTCTCTAGTTTTCCAATCTTATTTGCTAATGTGTCTTTTTTCTTCTTCTTTTCTTATATATTTTTATTATTTATTTTTGTTCAGTTATAGTTGTCCTGCCTTTTTTCTTCATTGCTACACCCTACCCCGTGCCCCCCGACTCCCAGAGTCAATTCCTCCCATCCTCCGTGCCCATGAGTCCTCTACTTGTGTTCTTTTGCTTGTCCCTTCACCTTATTTCCCCCATTATCCCCATTCCCCTCCCTTCTGGTCACTGTCAGGTTGTTCTATCTTTCCAAGTCTCTCTCTGGTCCTATTTTGCTATTTTGTTTGTTTTGTTGATTAGGTTCCAATTATAGTTGAGATTATATGGTATTTGTCTTTCACCACCTTGCTAATTTCACTCAGCCTAATGCTCTCCAGTACCATCCATACTGTCATAAAGAGTAGGAGTTCCTCCTTTTGTTCTGCTGCATAGTATTCCATTGTGTCTTTAAATCATATGCTATTAGTTCCCCAACTTTCAAAATTAGGTTTTTTCAAACTTGTTTTGGCTGCCCTGGCTTGTGTGGCTCAGTGGACTGAGCACCGGCCTGCGAAACAAAGGGTCACTGGTTCGATTCCTGTTCAGGGCACATGCTTGGGTTGTGGGCTAGGTCCCCAGTAGGGGGCATGAGAGAGGCAGCCACACATTGATTGATATTTCTCTCTCTTTCTCTCTCCTTTCCCATCTGTCTGAAAGTAGATAAAGAAAGAAGTCTAAAAAAATTGTTTTGGCTACTCTAGGTCTATCATTTTTACTTGAATGTTAGAATAAAACTATAGTTTCCTCAAAAATTCCTACTGAAGTTTTTATTGGAATTCTACTACTTATAGATTAATTTGGGAAGAATTGACATCTAAATAACATTGTCTTCTGATTTCATGAAAAACATGTTATCTCTGAATTGTTTTATCTAATTTTTCTGAACCTTTTTTTTTTCTTGTGTAGGTAGATATTTTTCACATCTTTTGACATGTTTATCTTTATTTTATTATTTGGTGGTATTGTTTTCTAATTTCAATTGCGCACTTTTTTGCTAGTATATAGAAACAAAATTGATTTTTGTAACCTTGCTAAACTCATCTATCAGTCTAATTTCTTTTTGTGGATTCCATCAGATTTTCTATGTGAGCAATTATATTGTCTGCAAATAAGACCGTTTTTCTTCTTTCTTTCCAATCTGAGAAACTTTAATTTCTGTTTCTTGTTCTATTGCATTAGCTAAAACTTTTGTTACAGTGGATGAAATGGTAGTAATGAGATATGGCATTCTTGTCTGTATCATTTATATCTTTAGAAGCGACATGGCATTTTGGGAGTCTTAAAATCATTGCCTGTCATGATTAATATTCAAGATTGGTTATTTAATTTCAGTGACAGAATTTAGGAAGTGTTTAGTTCTCTCTATTTCCTTTAAAGATTAGGCAAGTCCCTTTTATACAACTTGAGATCATTATACACTTACTATAATGTAGCCAAAAAGCTGAAGCACCCCAGGTATGGGATAGGGGCTCAGGTGGGTACCAATAATTGCCTGTATTCTCACTTTCTACACATTCCTATGCTTTGAAACCTTATGGTGAGAGTGATGATTCTTTCAGTCCTAAGCACACAGGTGAGGAAGGTCTGTGTTATCAATTTAAGAATCTCTTTCCCCTAAAAAAATGACCACTTAGTTTTGGGTTATTCAAGGATCCTTGGTCAGAAATTGGCTTCTATGCTGTCTCTTCTCTCTCAGTCTCACTTTGTATGCAGAGGTGAACTTCTGCTGTCTTTAGCCTTCCCCGAGGTCAGGCCTGCTGTACTGAAGAGGAAAGGCCTGACTGTGCCTTCCACTTCCTAGGACTGTGAAGCCTTGTGAGATAATAAAGACCAGTCAAATAAGACTAGAACGGGTGAGTAGTTGTGGAAGTGATGATGATGATGACGATGATGATGATGGTGATGGTGACAATAACAATAGCTAAGGTACATATTAAGTACTTACCATGTGCAAATAACTCATTTAAACTCTTTACACAGATAATTTCAGTTAACACTCACACTATTATTATCTCCTTTTCACAGATAAAGAATCTGTGAGAGGCTGAGAGAGGTTAGAAACTTGCCCACAGTCAAGTTAGCAGTAAGTAGTAGAGCCAGATTGGAACTTGCACAATGGGTTTCCAAGGCCTATTTCTTAGTTCAGTATGATGCACGGTACTGAAGAAATGTTGAACTTCCTTGTTTCTGTATTTTTCTATTTTATTAGAAATAAGTTTTCAAGCCTTGGACTTTAGTGGTGTTCCCAATTCCTCCCACATTCACACTAACCACTTGGCAGTTGCAAGCCATGAGTATCTAAGAGGGTAATGAGACAGAGATTCAAACACAAAGAATGAAGTAAAAATGCAGGGTCAGGAGAACTGTATTATGACTATGAACCGAAGCTGAACTCTCTGGGGACTGGATTCGAATACTTCTTGCTTTACATCTGGCTTTATTTCAGAGCTGGGACAGATCTAAACCTGCAGGTGAGGACAGTGTCTGAAACTGCGGATGCGTAGTGCATGGGGGAAGGAAACAGTCCCCTTTGTAACCAGTCTAATGTTGCATTAAAGAGTGAGCTGGAGATGAGGAACTAGAAAGACAGACTTAACTCTTCACGAAAATTGGTTGAGAAAAGAAGCTGCAAGATATGGAGGAACCCCACAGCTAAAAGAGTTTAAGGAAGAGCCTTAAAAAGCCACAGCCAAAAGGTCATCTGTGAAGGGAGACATGTGACAAATTCAAAAATCTATGGGAGACAGATCGGAAGTGGCAAAGATGGAGAAGTGGATCAGGTTGTGCAAAGACATGGCCCAGGGCAAAACAGAATGCCATGCTGAAGCTGGACTCCATCTCTACAGTTTCCACTCTTTGATATCACACTGACAAACCTGCCTAGTACTCCGATTCATTGTGGCAAATGTCCCGTTTATACCTCATATATGTGCATCGTCAGTGTATCATCTAGCCTCTTTTATTTATTTTTATTTTTTTATTTATTTATTTTTTTGATTCTTCAAAATTTTAGATAAGGTATGTTTTTTTTTTAATTACTTTATTGTTGTTCAATTACAGTTTGAATTTTCCCCCAACCACTCTCCCCCCACCCCAGCCAATCCCACCCCCCTCCCCCGCTCCCACCCTCCCCCTTGGTTATGTCCATGTGTCCTTTATAGTGTTTCCTGGAAACCCTTCCCCCCACTATTCCCTCCCCCTTCCCCTCTGGCCATTGTTAGATTGTTCTTAATTTTAATGTCTCTGGTTGTATTTTGTTTGCTGATTTCTTTTGTTG
>VMDR010024409.1:0-15045 GCA_007922815.1 Macrotus californicus | reverse complement strand
ATAGCTATACAAGCTTTGACGTAAGTTTTAATCATCAAAATATTAATATATACCTCTTAAGAGTTATCTGAGTAGCCAGCTAGAACAGCAATTAATTTCAGAAATAGACATTCATGAACCTTTAATTAATAGACTACAAAATCTATAATTTAAAAACTTCAAGTAATGTTTTTGTTTTGTTTCCTGTTTACAAAGGACATCTGAATGAAGAAAAATAACCTGAATGTATATACTTCAAACTAATAAATTTAGTGGTCTATCTGATCATTTCACCAGGGTATGTATTTTAGCAGAGTATTGACTCTGAAAACTGTTCCCTAGTTGGGAAAAATAATGCTTTGTCAGAAAGCAATGTGAACATATATATTTATATACATATAAGATTTATTTGACTATACAGAAGTACATGATACTTCTCTAAGTGGTAGTTTACAGGACATTCATAAATGAGATGGGAAAGACTTACAAGTAGTTAGATGACTAATGCAAAAGGAATTGAATTGAATTCAAGAGTGGAACTTTGGTTGAATTGTTGTTAACTTAAGTTTAATGTTATCTAAGACTAACTAACACAAAATAAACTGATGCAGAGTTATTTTGTTGTATAGTTACAGATAAAGGCCACAACGCATGGGTAGAGTTTCCTTTAACTCAATGGAAATATGGTTAATATTACTTGGATGATGTCAATGCAAGTGTGGAAATAAAGATTTAGAAAATAGATTCTTTAGTTAATGTTAACAGTAGAGCTTTTTTTTAATTCTGGAGTCTTATGCTTGAATGGTGCCTGAAATCAAGGTAGCATAGACATGGTAAAGTAAACTTTCATTAGCGGGGAGAAGGTCAACTGGCTCTCCTAAATTACATTAGGTCAAACAGCAAAGAAGAAAGCACATTTCACAAGTACCAAAGATTAGCCTAGAGTTGGCCTTGAATAAAGTAACAATCTATTGTAATTTTCCCCAGGTCCACATATTCTTAATAAATTGTTGAAAATTGTAGTCTAATCTCTGCTTTCACTGATGTGAATTGAAAATTAGGTCTATTTTTAGTACAAAGGACCATAAAAGAGACCATTGATAACCGACTGAGAAATGCTCCGTTGGTAGAGTTGAGCTGTGGTCCAGCGTTCAGTGGATGGCCTAGGGAAGGAGAAACTGCCAAGACAACTTGAACAGGCAAGCATTCTCGAATGTCCATAGGATATTTATGTTCATGAACATTACAGAATGTCTACCATAAATGGCTGCAGATGCAATTTAAAAAATTGCTGAAATTCTTTGTGATAAATGACCTAAAATGCAGTGATTTCACTTGTAAAATAATAATTTTAATAACACAAAGTATAAAGTTACAAAAAGATTGTTCAAATGTATATTAATTTGATTTTAAAAACTATATCAAACTTTAAGTTACATTTAAAGCTATGTTCTGTTTTGTTAATACCTAAAGTAAAACAAAATAGGTAAAAAATAGATAAATAAATTAAACAAAATACTACTTGTATTTTCCAATTATCCAAACAGTATCTCCAAAAATCAAACATGTTAGAGCATATTTGATCCCATTACACATAGCTAAATAGTTTCAATTTCAGTCCACAAAACCTCCTTAACCCTCCTGACATCCAAGTCTACCTCAGTCTGAAAGCCTAAGCCTGAACCCCTTTCAACCCAGAACACTCAGTTGCTCTAACCCTAAACCCTGAGCTGCATTGTGTCCTAGACTTGTCTTCGCTCAGATCCTGAAATGTGAGAGTGAACTTCATTACAAACTTTTAATAGCAAAGAGTATTAGTTCATCAAAAAGGGCCAAGTGCCCTAAATAAGTCACAAAGCAGTAGCAAGCACTGAAACTGGCAAGGGAGTTTCATCAGAACTGTTTTTTCCTTAGGGCTTGGCTCCGTGGCACAGGGAGATTGTCTAGAGCAGGAAAACAGTGTCTAGTGACAGAAACTCTATTTCCTTTGTATTTAAGTAAGATTGGTTAACCTAGTCCTGAGAAATGTATCTTTTTTAAAGTCCCAAACTGTATCCCAAACACACCATTAACCTAAATGTGACCTCATTGCTAATAGTTTATGACTACCTATAGGTGTTATGCTTTGTAAAAAACAATTTGTGATTTTTCGATATGTTAATTTAGTACATTTTATAGTTCACTTTTGTTAATGGTGTCCTTTTGCACATTGGAGTACTAATTACTGAAATGGCATTTTTTCACATTTTTTTTTATTGTTGTTCAAGTACAGTTGTCTCCATTTTCCCCACACCACTCCCCCCCACCCCAGCCATCCCCATATCCCCCCCTTGATCCTACCCTTCTTTGTTTTTGTCCATGTGTCCTTTCTACATGCTCCTGAAGACCCTTCCCCCTTTTCTCTCCATTATCCTCTCCTACCTCCCTTCTGGTTACTGTCAGATTGTTCATTATTTCGATGTTTCTGGTTATATTTTGCTTGTTTGTCTGTATTGTTGATTAGGTTCCACTTATAGGTGAGATCATATAGTATTTGTCTTTCACCACCTGGCATATTTCACTTAGTATAATGCTCTCCAGTTCCATCCATGCTGTCACAAAGGGTAGGAGCTCCTTCTTTCTTTCTGCTGCACAGAATTCCATTGTGTAAATGTACCATAGTTTTTTGATCCACTCATTTACTGATGGGCACTTAGGCTGCTTCCAGCACTTGGCTATTGTAAATTGTGCTGCTATGAACATTGGGGTGCATAGGCTTTTTTGAGTTGGTGTTTCAGGGTTCTTAGTGTATAATCCTAGAAGTGGAATTGCTGGGTCTAAAGGCAGTTCCATTTTTAGTTTTCTGAGGAAATTCCACACTGTCTTCTTTTTTTTTTTAAAGATTTTATTTATTTTTACAGAGGGGAAAGGAGGGAGAAAGAGGAAGAGAAACATCAATGTGTAGTGGCTTCTCAAGGGCCCCCTACTGGGGACCTGGCCCACAACCCAGGCATGTGCCCTGACTGGGAATCAAACCAGTGACCCTTTGGTTCACAGGCCCCATGCTCAATCCACTGAGCCACACCAGCCAGGGCCCATACTGTTTTCTGCAGTGGCTGCACCATCTGCATTCCCATCAACAGTGCACTAGGGTTCCCTTTTCTCCACAATCTCTCCAGCACTTGTTGTATGTTGATTTGTTTATGATGTCCACTTAAAGGATATTTTTCAGGTGAGAAACACCTTGGGTGACCATTTTAAGCCTGTACAGCTCTTTGTTACTTTTCTAGAGGCCACCATTCCCTCTCCATCATTGACGTAGAGAGCAACTTGGCTAATAACCAAGGACATCACTTCATATGATTATAATTTTCACCCACAATTATGATCAAAACAAAAAAATAAGTTTTAAGAGCAAATAATTTCAAAATAGAGTGAGGGTTCTATTTGGATTGTAATCTAAGACTTCTTAGATCAAATCCTTTTCCTGTGCCTAACAGGATGTTTAATATTGACCAAGTTATGTAATCACTGTGGACTTCCCTATGTTTCTGTAAAATTGGCAGATTATACTAAGGTCATAATAACTCTTTCTAAAGTACCATGACTTTTGGTCAGCCCCTCAACCTCTAAGCAATAAAACCCTCAGAGTTCTGAAAGGAACAGAAAAGTTTGGCAGAATTTGTAATATCTAGATCTTGTTCATGAAAGTTTAGATGAAAGAAAGAGAGGTAGACTTAGGGACATGACTATGATTGCCCAGCTGCGAGAATAAGTCAGCAGACAGCCAACAGATTCTTTTAGGTCCCAGAACCTGGGTCCATCTCATTAGTACAGAGCCACCTTGCTCAAGGCCAAACCCTTCCTAGGGCAGCCCACATCCAGTGACTAAAGGAAGTGGTGACCCAACATGGAACAGTCTGATGGGCAACACACCCACAAGCATTCCCCACTGAATAGGCTAGAATTTTGTTAGTCCTACCTCAAAATTCATCTTCCTCTTTTACAAACCATTCCATTATTTTACTTTCTTTCAGGAGTGTAGATCCCTAACAAACACTTGCACCACAAGCTCTGTCTTAGTTTCTACTTCCAAGAACTTAACTTCGGACTTAGCCCTCCACAACAGTGGTTTGAACCCCAGGACAATGTCTTTTTGAGTTTACATCAATTCCAGAGTCCAAGGCTAAGAACTCAACAAGGTTATATCATTTTTTCTATAAATGTTTAAGCTGTAATTTGGTATTAGATTATCCTATTAGGTGGAGATAAAATGCCAGGATTTACCTGTGTTAGAAGGATCAGAAGGAGTCCGAATTCAATGCAGATTCCCCAGCGTTTGTCTGAATAAATAAGAAACAGCAGGTTATAGGCCTTGAGAAAAACACTAGGTGTAGCAGCTTACTAGGGTGAATGTCCTCTTACGTTCTGCATCCCAGAACTAGTCCAACCCTAAAACCAAAGACAAGGGTCCATATCTTTTTAAGATTTTATTTATTTATTTTTAGAGAGGGGAAGGGAAGGAGAAAGAGAGGGAGAGAAACATCAATGTGTGGTTGCCTCTTGTGCACACCCTAAAGGGGACCTGGCCTGCAGCCCAGGCATGTGCCCTATACTGGGAATCGAACAGGCACTGTTTGGTTCCAGGCCAGCATTCGATGATTCCATTGAACCACACCAGCCATGGCGTCCACGTATTTTCATAGAAGCAAGTGAAATATGACCTTTCTTTCAAAGCTCTGTTTGTCTAGTAAATAGGAACAACTTGGGTTATGACAAAATTCTGAAATATTTTGCTTTGATTAATCGGGACATTTGGTATCGACTTTGAGGAGACATGTCTGTGCTTTACACAGACATTGTACATATGCACATTCTCAAAAAGCAACGAGAATCTAAATTGTGAAAAGTTACCCATATTAGACACTAAGATTTATTTCTAAAATCTGATCTGGCATTCTGCTCATAATCATTCTGTAAACCTGCACTTTAGAGATCAGAAAAACGTTTTCCTAAAAGTGATAGTCTTGTGAGTAAGAACTGTTAAATACAAAAATAATAAATTCTAAGTTATCTACTTTATAGTGTGTGATTAAACAGAAAACTGTAGAAGTCAACTATAAAACCTCTCAGCAGTATTGAAATCTTATATTATCCTAAATAACAAGAGTTCAAAGATTAAAAAAACAAAAACAACAGCAACAATAATAAAACACCTTCACCAGACAGCTCCTGCTCCTGGAAAAATGACAAAGAATGGAATCAGAGCTTCAGCTTTAAGCCCAGTCAATCTTGCTGGTCTAAGGTTTACAATGTTTGCTTAATAACCCAGGAATCTTACCCACTTCTCCCAAACAATTTCTCCCCACAACTGTTTCAACTAAAGTTTACCAACTGAAGCAAAAATTATCTAAAATAACATTTTTTTTTTACTTTTTTAAATCCCTTAATCTAAATTTTGGCCTTAATAATATTTAACATTGTAATAACATTCAATGTTATTTCATGTGACCACCTTCCATGATATTTTCCTAGAAAATCACAAAATTTGGAGGATTCCTCACAATTTTTATGTAAAGAAAAGTAGCTTTTTGTAAAATGCATTAGGGTCAAATAACTGAATACAATAGTTCAAGTGTCAGGAAGCCCCAGATCTTGTGTGTGTGTGTGTGTGTGTGTGTGTGTGTGTGTGTGTGTGTGTGAGAGAGAGAGAGAGAGAGATACACACATGTGTGGAGGGTGAGGGGTGTGTATGGTTTACTTGGCTTGTGTTCTTATGAGAGTTTATTTTTAAACTTCTGAAAATCAAGGAATGTGAGCTCGGAGAACTGAGGAAAACTCCAGAAAGAGCTCAGGCTGAGCAGGAAGCTAGGCAGCGGCACCTGACAAGTTCTCAAACCAGCAGCAGAGGTTGGAGGTGGCACCTGGAGGCGCACAGGGCTGTCCTGGAGAAGGGTTTGAGACCCTGACCACATGCTGGTGCCATTTTGCCTGGGCCTGTGGCATGAAGCAGTGCCCCACTTCTGTGCCGACAGGGAACCTAGGACACCCCCTGAGGATGGAGATATAGAGAGAGAATTTTACTTACACACTGCCAGTTTTGACAAACCAAAAGGAGTTGCTTCAGAAAGCTGCGTAAGCACTGGATAAGTCAATATTCACCTCAAACACTTATTAAATATCTACTCTGTGTGAGGTAGTAACAGGTACAAAGCTTATAATTACTTCTAAAGTTTTGATTCTACTACCCATTCACTAAAACACCTTGAACAAGACATTGACCTTCGCGAGGCTTCAGTTGCCTCAGTCATGAAGGAAGAAGCCTGGGCCAGACAACTGGCTCTAATGTCTCATGGACCCATGCTTCTCCTGAGAATAAATGCACAGCTAACATAGCTGATATTCTGGCCTGAAAAACAGACCAAACACAGGAAAAGGAAACCAATAATATCTGTAAAATTCTAAGTTGAGTAATTTAGTGTGAGAATAGTGAAAACTTGAAAGGTCAGGAAACACCATAAAAAAATGCAAGTTATAGTCCAATGGGCACGATACACAGAAGAGAAACTTTCCCATCAGGGCACATGACGTGGGAGCAGAACACTGAAGGCTGGTGCACAGTGAGTACAGGCTGCATTGTTTTGGATGATGACATTTAAAAGGAAAATACTAATGGGCCAATAACACAACTCCTTGGTGGATTTCAGATGTTACAAAGCAAACATGTCAGGAATGTTAGGGTGCAACTTTAAAACCAGAAATGGCAAGTTACTTTCAAAATCCTTGTTGGAGATGAGTTGAATAGAAATATGGGGCAAAAGCAGTAGAGAAAAGTTAGATATTTCAGAGAGTCGTGTTCATTTTGCTTCAACAGAACTTTGGGTCTACTGCAAAGAAAAAGGCACCTAGCATCATCTCCATGTCATTATCTTTCTTGCTGAAAATTCCAGGTTTCAAAGCCAAACCCTACATATGCAAATTTGGATTACATCACTTTTGCTTTGTTACACAAGCACCACAAACACCACAAGGTAGTAAAGACTGGTTCCAGGACTGGTGGGAGCTGAAGACAGGCACAACTCTCTCAGTCCTGCCTGGGCAGCTTGCAAGGGAGCAGAGTGATTCCCGTAAAAGGAACCTCAGAGTTCTAACAGCCCACTTCCTTACAGCATCTTTACCACACAGTTAAGGGACTTGATTTTGCACAAAAGAGATGATATTCAAGAGATAAAGCAAGGTGGCCTTGGGGTTTGAAGGTACATTAGGTTGAAATATTTGAAATTGCTTGGCTTCTACCACTGAATGGCTTCTGAGGCCGGGCAGAGGTTAAGCATCAAATTCTTGTTGCAGAATAATGTATCTGCCCTGCAGTACAAGGCAGGTTATCACCTGTGAAATCTGTTCCAGTGCTCTAAAAAGAAGGCTGCTATTTAGAAAGCACTCTTGCCAGAAATGTGCTCTACCATATGGACTAAAACACACTTAGGGGACAATTTTTATCAGCAGGCTAACTAGGGCAGGCTTCAGGTCCCTCAGGGTAATTTAGGCAGTCACTGCCCAAGAATCATTTGTGGCTGAATTCTAATGAGGCAGCATGGGGTCCAGACGCTTGTCGTCATGGATACACATAAGACAAAGATTTGTGTGGAGGGAAATAGTTTTTATTAACAGGGTCCCCAGTGTAGGGGGTGGTGGCTAGGAGTCTTCCTGCTCTGAACCCTTCTTTTCCTCAAGACACAGAACCTCCCTTGCTCCCAAGATAATGCAAACCAAAGCCACACCCAGAAGTTCCCCATTGCTGCTTATCTGTCCCCTTTTGGAGCTTAAGCCAGCCATGCAAACTGGCCTCTGTCCTCTCTGCAGGACGCAGTTGTGTTTTAGAGTCACCATTGTCTCGTAGAAGCTCTCTTTCTCACTCCTAGGGCCTGGGGCGCACTGCCAGATTACTCCAGACTGTCGTGCAGAGGAAGTTCCCTTTATAAAGAACTTTCCAGCTCATGCCTCTCTATGCTGCTCTCAGGCCGAGAGAGTGGAAGCAGTCCAGAACCCATGTGCCAGGCTGCACTGGGTCATAGCATCCCAAGGGCTGGAGCCCAGCAAGACACACATCCCTGCATGGGACCCTGCCCCCAGAAGCTGGCTTCCAACTGTGTGGGGTTTAAGACCCAGATGGGCCCGGCATCTGCCAGTCCCACAAACACTCCTGTCCATGTGGGGAAAACAGGAGCCCAAGAGGCCAAAACTCCTAGAGAGCAAGTGAGCCCGAGCCAAGAGATCGAGCTTCTGCTTGTCTTCTGTTTAAAAGTTCTGTCCCTGAATCCCATGCAGTTTGGGGCATCAGGCTCTTCCCAAAATGTGTCAGTGTCTGCCATTTTTGTCAGCTCCCCACTGTCTTTGATCTTTTTTCTGGCTGCCATTTTGTGCAAAGGGACAGAAGTTTCCCAGCTACTCACACAAGTACTGTTCGAGCTCCTTCCCCACCCCGCTGTGTCAAGAGTGGCTGGGCTGCCAGCACATTCACACAAACACGTGGCCCTTGTTTACTGTCTGGCTCCAGGGTGTGAGAAGGCTCTAACGTGGTTTTGGTTGTGATTTCAATTCAGGTGGCCCCGGCACTTCCTATAACCTACACTCTCAGCAACACTCTCCCATCTGGGGGGAGGGTCTGGCCCTGGTGGAGCTGGGTTCCCCCAGACTGGGGTCTCCCGTGCCTGCCAGTGATTTCTGGCCTGAACTACCCCATTAAAGAATGGCTGTGTCATTAGCATGACCTTCTGTCTGGTTTTGCATTCTTATCCTTCCTTTTCACCCCCACCTAGTTCCTTGCAAACTGATTCCACATACATTTAATCTAAAGTACGGAGAGTGTTTAGGAAGACCTATTCGGACTCCTCCATCATTGTGTTAGTAGGATAGGTAGCAAAAAGAAGGCAGCGAGGAGGAGGGATGCATGTCCCACCCACTGATGCAGCAGTCCTTGAAATTCTATGTATCTTTTCCACTATCTGGGAAAGAAAGCCTTTGAAACGGGGCTTTTATCCCAAGGACTGCAAGGACTAGAAGGGCCCATAATCCCTAAAAGAAGAAACCCTTTAATACCTTTGGCTATGTATGCCCCCATCCTGGAAAGCTAGCACCTCCTTTACCTGTCAATCAGTATGTGACTTCTTCCCCCTCTCCCTTCCCACCAAATATGTAAGTACTCAGAACAAAGGCTCTTGCTCTCTTGCTCTTGTTCTTGCCACCTTTGCTCTTGCCTTTTTCTCCCACCTCAGCAAGGTCCATTCTCTTCCTTGAGAATGTATCACCAAAACAACCCTGCTTGCATGATAACAGACTCACTGATCTGCAATTCTTTACTGTATTGGCAAGAAGAACCGAGTTTCTGGGAGTTTCTCCCATAACAATTGTCGTTGATTATCACTGATTTTCTCTTAAAGGCATAAACATTCAGTGTTTAAAGATACCTACCTAAAAGTTGGGAGAATGACTGTAAGCATGTTCCTCCACATTCTAGGATAGCAAATGAAGAAAACTTGCATTTAGAGCATTTACACCTGTTTAGTACAATTCTGCTACAGTTGGTAGAAGTGTTTCTACTAAAGGAGAAGGTGACACTACTACGCTGGCAGGAGCACCGGACTGGGAATAACAAGAACTAATTCAGAGTCCCACCTTTGCCGTGCATAGCTATGACATTTGGAAAAGTTACATTAAAACTGTGGAAGAAAAAGGGCCATGTACTAAACCTGACAAGCTCAAGGGAAGCCTGTGTGATGGCCTTACAAACTCAAAGATTTAAAGTAACCACAGAGGATGGTCTGACTTTAAAACTCGCTAACTAAAAGTAGTTCGGGACAGGTAGTCATGTCCTAGGCTAGTATTTTTTCCTGACAAAGCCTCTCTGTTGTCTTTTGCATCTATGATAACATAACTTTGGAAAGTCAGGGTAACTTCCCTTTTTCCCAAAACCCTTGGGCAGAACCACCAGAGCTGAGACCACAAATCCCCTCATTGTTACTGTTATCTTGTTAATTATTGACTGTTAACTACCCTTTACACACTTATGTAAAAGAAGTGTGTGTCTATCACTGTACCTTTTATCCCATCCTAGAAAACCCCCACCGCCCTGCTGGGCTTTGCTTCCTCCCACCTCCTAATCTATCATGTAACCCCCTATGTCTTCTCCTTTGATTGTAATGTGTGATCAAGGTGTTAAACTGCCATTCTCCAGAGTATTCTCAATCCACTGAGATTTTGCTTCCTGGCAATTGTCATCAGTTTGGCTTAAATAAACTCACCAAAAGTTCTCTGTAGGTTCGAATTGTTTCTTACATTGAGAGGGAGGCCTCTATTTGGGGGCTCTAGAGACTTGGTAGGACCTCCCCCATACTAGGATGAATACCGTTACCCCACAAAGCACACTACCCTTGAGGACATAGGGCAGTCTTCTAAGCCATGCCCACTAGGCTGAAGCCACCCTGAAGTGTTCTGGTATCTCTGCTGGAAATACAGCACTTGAGCTTAGGGCAGAAAAACATGACTTTCATAAATAAAAGACTTGTGTGGCACAGAACTCAATTCTGCTGATGCTTAAACTCAGTCCCTAAAAGACGGACTCCATAAAGAAGATGAGAGTTGACAATAGGACTCCTTGGATAATAAAAAGTAAACAGTAAGACAAAAGAACCTTCATATTATCCAGCATATACATGTTTTCATTCATTCATTTATTGATCAAATAATTTTGAGTGTAGGCAACCTGTTGGAGATAGAATCATGTAAGATGTATGTTCTCTACCAGAACAGAGCAATCACTGCAGCTTATTATTACCAAAATCCATACTTGGTAAATGTTAAATTATAGTTCCAAGACACCCACACATGACCTAAGTCTGATCAAATGATATGTCATAAAGGGCAGTGCCAAGAGAAAGAAGGTAAATAAGGGAAAGTGAATACTAATCTAGCCTGTGTGACTTAAGAGTTACTGGAAATCATGTAATTCTTACCAAATCAATTTCTTGCCAAATCAATTTTCTCATGTTTAAAATATGGACTATTGTATTATGAGAAATAATGTATGTAAAATTCTTGCTTCATAAGAGCACCTCAATAAATAATGGCTGTTATTATTGAATGTCTGTATTCTAGATTTTTTGCACACTTTAACCAACCACACCCCCAACACACATTTACACAGAAATACACGAGAATGTAAGATTCAAGAAAATAGAGATTGTATTTCTTTTGTCTCCTGTTAGAACCTCTAGTTCCTAGAAAGTGTCCTGGCACATAGCAAGGCCAAAAAAAATATTTTTTTAGGGAATGAATAAATAAAAAATGGGATGTATTGACTCTGTTTTGAAGCTGAGAAAGTTTAAGTACCCAAAGTTCATATGATTCAATGCCAGTGTTGTAGAGAACCCCTCTGCACTTACCACTGTGCCCTGGGACTGAAGGATGGCTGGTACATAGAACAGTCCCACTCCAGTTTCCAGTCAGGAGGTATCATAGTTTCTACCGACCCAGTATTTTATGCTTCACTTACTTCTAATAGCTAAAGCTTAAATCTAACTTCTCCATGCTTTTAAGTTGTTTAGGTCTTCTGTGCACATTAGAGGGCGTAATTATAGAAGAATAAGTAGTCCGCCACTTCTCAAGGCACTGGCTCTATTGACTAACAGTATTCCTGAGGATCAGACAGGCAGTCATTTTCAAATACATCAAAGAAATAGAGCTGAAGAAGACAAGTATCATTTAACACCATCTCTTCCAACTGATCCAGAAAAAAATCACTATGTTTAAATATGTATTTTTTCATATACTCTTAATTGAACAGTGCTGTCTTTGTTATAACTCATTGTTTACCCATTCTATCAGATGTTTAATAATAATCAGCCCATTTAACTATTTTGCTCATTAAAACAAAGCATTAATTTTAAATGACTTAAATCTTTAACAGTGGTTATACCTCAATTACTCAACAGGGCTAGAATTTGTTGGAGCAATGGAATGGCCCTTTGGTAGACCCTACGGAGCAGACAAAAGAAATTAAAGTTGCAATTTTCTTCTACTTAGAGTGAGCAATATAACATAGGATACCAGAAACACTTAGAAAATGACAGAGGCAGCACATGATTAAAAGCCATCATGAAAGAATGTGATAATAAGTATTATAGGCATTTGGAGAATGGAGAGATTAGGGGGTTGTAATGATCTGGATGTTTCAATAGAGGAGGAACTTTAATAGGAATCTTAAAAGATCTGTAGATGCTCCCTACTCTTCACATTCATTTTCTAATCATTACCCATAGCAAAGAGCTGATACATTTAGAGAACAGTAAGGAACCCTGCCTGGCAGATCGTTCAAGTGCAGCCCTACAGGCACTCCCACCCAGCGAGGGACACATCAGGCTGACAGCTTACACACTAACTCCTTCCCGCGGTACAGACTTAGGTACACTTCCCTCTAAGCCCAGACCCTTCCAAGGAGTCAGGGTCACTGTGTGGGCCTATTGTGTACTTCAGTTAGCACCATTTCACAGGGAGCCCATGGATTAATAATGCCCTTAAGGGGACATTTTTTTTACTATCTCAGCTTGTTTGTCTATATGCACCAAAATAAATACTAATTGTAATGAATAAGTTTATAAACAAATATAAAATGGAGACTTATGCAACACCAGAGTTGATATTCCTGCAAAAGCCTAATACTTCTCAGAAAAAGATTAACAATATCTACACATTTGCCTAGGAAGGTCCACAGACCAGAAAGTACATGCTAACTGAAGAGTGGGCTTTTATCATCATCTGTCATTGTTAGGAAGAGCTATTCTTTATTTCTGTGCAGAATTTGTTGATGCAGATATTGTCAGATATTTATATCTGTAATAAACTATGCAAATACAGAACTTACTATGTTACTTAGCTGTAAGAGTGGTTTTCATGAAAGATCCTCTTGTTCATATTTGCCAGCAGTTGATATTAGGCCACGCTGGACACAATCAAAACACACATCAGCAATCAGTGCTATTCGCATGTTTGCTACTGAAACTGAAAAGCCTTTTTGTGTTTGTTTGTTTCTTTGTTTTTTAAATACCAACTATCAGAACTCAACTGTAGTATATTTGATGTGGAACTAAGTTACGTATAGCAGCAACAAATAAATAAATTACTAAGGACTAGGAATAAAATCATAGCATTTTGCACATTACAAAAATGCACACAGGAAATATACATGCGGAGGGAAATTCTGAGATGTCTTAAAAAGGAAAAAAGCAATTGTGATAGAAAAAAATATAATTAGCTGCTCATTTAACTTTAAGGATCTAGTTAGCTCTAGCATTGTCTCTGGATGTAGTTAGAGTCCCGTCATTCTATTTATTTCACTTACAGTCAATGGGGGAAAAACCGGGAGTTGAGAAGTCTTCTAACCTCAGAGCAGGAGCCATGAGTCTTCTATGTCAATCTGTTGCCACTTAATCCTAATAAGTGCCTACATCATACTTTTCAAAAATTAATTATGGCTTATTCTCAAAAATCCCTTAATCTTTATTAAGAATTCGTTTTTTTCCCATACCACTTTCATCTTTTTTCTTTCATTTTCTTATGCTGTTTCCCAGTTGTTCTCTTTTTTATTCTATTGCCTATTCCAAGGATGTGTAAGCAAAACACACTGCCTTTTCAAGAGTTCACTCATAACACTTGAATCGATTCACATAATCCCCTTAGTCTCTTTGATTCGTCTCCTGCAATTTCATGATAATACATGGAAATGGAGCTCCCAGACCTTGAAAAAATTTGAGTGGGGATGGCTTGTCTGTATACACGAGTCCCTTTTCTGCCTTCTCACTGTGCAGGGCAGTGCCCTCTACTCTCAAATTCCTTGTTTCTTTTATGTTTTTTCTCTCTTCCCCATGGCCAAAGTTTCTCCTGGGAGAGGATCAGTTATCATTCATTTACACCTCTATCTGAGCTTAATTCAGAAAGATACCTATCTCAGGATAATTACAACCATAGCTCATCTCTAATGATATGTTGAAAAGGTTAACATACATGTAAAGAGTCTAAATGACAAGCACTAAAAAATATTTTTTGAGGATTCCTTTCAGAAACCACATGTTCTATCCACCTGTTCCTGGTGAAAAGTATTGTGAAACTCACATAATCCTCTCTTCTTTTTTCTATCCTCGGAGTCAGAATTGCAGACGGCTTCCTTCCTCACTGAATTGTCTATTCACACTTGACAGCTTTCTGTCAGGCAAGTGTGGAAGTCCCAGGAGGTACATCCAGGGGTGGGAAGAAATCTATTCCAAAGGGATCATGCTCTTTATTAACGTCAATCAGTCACCATCCGAACATCACCCCTCACTGTGATGATACAGATTCCCTACAGGACATGGACTTACAATGCCTTTCTGTGTCAGACTTTTCAATCACTTAAAAAAAAAAAAAAACAGGAAGAAAGAAGGAAAGAGAAAAATAAGAAAGAAAAGGAAAAAAAAGAGTACTCACATCCTCATAAGCTTTTCTTCTAGTATCTAATTATTTGGATCCTCTATGGAGGCCACCAGGGAAAAAAAAAGGTCAAATTTATAGAATGTGCCTTTGTGAGAAATTTTGTGTCCTTATAAACTTAACATATAGATATGCCACTTTTAAACTAATTTTTCTATGTATTAGTAAATGAAATAGAACAGCAAAGTAGGAACACTAATAAAAGTTGTGAACCAGGAGTACCATCTAAAGAAACAGTCTCCTTGTTCTAATGTCATTTGTGCTCTAGGCTTCCAGAAGTCAAATCCTATGTGTTATTCATTTCCATTGCCCTAAACACATGTCCCCTAATACAAGGAAGGTGCTTAATAAAAATTTCTTTAAAAAATAATTTTTGATGGAGAAATGTCACTTGAATCAGACAGGACAATCTGTTGAATCTCAAATTCTGCCTTCAACCATGATCACAGATAACTTACAGGCAAGTAATGTTGGTTTATCACAACAGTCTTAAAATATTTAAATGGCATAATAAGAATTCACAGCTTACACTTCAATAGCCCATTTTGGCCCAATTATGTATGCAGT
>VMDR010024408.1:0-15044 GCA_007922815.1 Macrotus californicus | reverse complement strand
CTTAGATTCAGTTGGTAATTTTCAGAAATAGGTAATGCATTCAGATTGTCACAAGAAAAGCTAAAACCTTGAATTAACTAATAATTATGAGAAAAAATTGAGAGTAAATGTAAAGAGTTGTCCCTATAAGGGCCTGAGCTTTACAGGTGAGTTCTAGGAAACTTTTAAAGACATCTCACATAAACTTGTATGACCTGTACAGAAAGTAGGACCCTCCTGAACTATTTTTACTGTGCTAATGTAACATTAATACCCAAACCAAAGAGGGGCGTGGGGTGGGGGAGGAAGAAAAGAAAAATAAAAGTACAACCTTCTTACCTTTGAAGATAGGACTGAAAACTCACAAATAAACTATTAGCAAATTGATTTCACCAATATGTTATTTATGTTGGATTTATCCTGGTAATGCAGTGGTGGTTCAGCATTGTAAAACTTATTTGAGTAATTTACTCTATTAATTATGACAGGAGGAAACTGTGCAGTTGTCTCAGTAATGCCCGTAGAAGCAGTCAGTAAAGTTCAGTACCTGTGGTCAGTCACAGGAAAGGCCCTGTGACAGGCCACATGTGTCTTTCAGTCTAAGTACACTCTAAATGTGCTCTTTTAAGTCAGCAGTGTGTGGAGTGGTCAATAAATTGTGTGCATTTAGAAATATGTCTCACACAATTCACAAAAATAAATTCTAAATGTAATAAAACCTAAATATAAGAGACACTGCAGATGTTAGGAGAAGAGTGTTCATGACAGGTAGGAAAGGCCTTAAATGAACTCTAGCTCAAAGGTCATTAAAATAAAAGATTAATTAGCTTAGGTCTATCAAAATAAAAACTCACCTATAACAAAAAAACACTCCAAAAAATTAAAAGTGTAAGTGCTTAACTGAAAAATATTTTCAATGGATAAAGCAGAGCATGTATAAGAAAAAGGGCCCTGGCTGATGTGGCTCAGTGGATTGAGCACCAGCCTGTGAACCAAAGGGTCACTGGTTCGATTCCCAGTCAGGGCACATGCCTGGGTTGCAGGCCAGGTCCCCAGTAGTGGATGCAACCACACATTGATGTTTCTCTCCCTCTCTTTCTCCTTTCCTCTCTATCTAAAAATAAATTTAAAAAGAAAGAAAAAGGGAAGAGGAAATAGGAAAATGTATAAGAATATTAGCAGGGAATTCCAAGAAAACAAATAACCAATACATTTGGAAAGATGTTCAGTCTCACTAAGGGAAATGGAAAATTTAAAGATAATAAAGTTGTTTTAATCTACCAGGTTGGCGTAAATTTGTGAAGTTGATACATCCAGTAGTAGCAAGTATGTGGAGAAATGGATACTCTGTTAAGTAATTCTGGGGTTGTAAAATTGTATAGCCATTATCTGGTAGCATTTGGCAGTATTTTGTGCACCCTATAGAATTCAGAAAGCACTCTCATATCTCCCCCTTTCTAAGCCAGTGTTATTTAATCCTGAGGCTGGTACGTTGTCCTTATGTTATCCGTGAGGAATAGAGTTCAGGGAGGACACCTGGCAGCGTTGGAAGTTTTCAGTCCCTTAGTGCCAGTGCGGTGTTCTTTGTGGTCCGTGTTCGCCCGCAGGGTGAAGGAACAGCACGAGTTGAAGCAGAGTGTTAGATCAGAGCATGCCATGTCTCCAGGGTGGTTAAGTAGTCCTGCGTGATTGGAGCGTTGTTGAAGGGAATGAGCTGAGAGATGGGACTGAAAAGATAATTTGAATTAAAATCATAAAAATTTTTGAGTACCCTATCAGTGGAGTTAGGTTTGGTTCCATAAACACTGAGAATCCAGCAAAGGTTCTGGAGCAGTGATTGATGGTGTTAGGAGTGGCTTCTAGAAGGGGAGAGAGTTGAAGCCAGAAGACTAGTTATACTTACGTGGGTGAGGCAGTTGTTTATTTACTTACATTTTTCCAGGTGCAGTGCTCTCTGAAATCTGTGGCATGAATGATTGTTTGCCCTGGGCCACTTTCTGTGCTAGATGCTCAATAAACTTATTTTCACTAAAGCACATACTTGTTTTGGTTTGTGCACGATCTTAACTGCCTCCTTCTCAGGCTGTGAGCTTAGCTCTGCTGAGGCCGAGTCTTACCTCTCCCGTTAATGTTGTTCATGTTGGGTTTCCATGGTTCACCCCACTGACTTTCCTAAGGAGCTTGTCAGTGTGGTGTTAGGAAAAGACTCAGCTTTTGTGAGTTATAAACTGTCATTTGGAGTTCTGCCTTCCTAGAAGAAAAAATGTGTTTGATTTTAAGCATCATTTAGTTTCATAACAACTAATGATATTAATTTATTTGGGGGTGGGAGAGTTTAAGAACGCAGATTGTGATGGTTTACTGAGAGTCTAAACCGACCCGAGCAACCTCGGTCAAACCCAGGCCTAGCGTTGCCTTCGTGAACTCATTTTAATACCCAGACCTCTAGGACCTTGATTGTATTTCCTTGACTCTTCTTTTTGTGCTTTCCTTTGCAGGATGTGCATTTATTATTAATTTTTTTCCCACTCACCCACCTCTGGCTCCTTTTTGGCAACCATCAGCGTGTGTTGTATACTTGTGGCTCTGTTTTGTTTATTCATTTATTTTGTTTTTTTTAGATTCCCCGTATAAGTGAGACCATACAGTATTTGTCTTCTCTCTGAGGCAGGTGTTTAAATGAGAAAATGAAGACTTTGAACAAGGCTGGTGAGTGTGAGTTTGACAAGGAGAAGGCAGAGACAAAAGACATGGAAGTGGGGTTGGCCCAACATAGAATCTGGCAGCAGATACTTAAAGACACTCATTCTCAGCTTAACCTGGTCAGATTTGAGGTATATCTGGAGGCCCCATGTCGGATTTGGAGGTAGAGCTAGCAAGATGTAAACGGATGGCCTGGGTGGGAGGAGAGAGTGGTGAGTGAGAGGGAAAGAGCAACGCTTGCTGGTTTTTGACTGAGCGGATTGTTGGACGGTGGACCGCTTACTGAGGTGGGAGGACTTTGCAAGTGGAGAGGTTAGATGTCAGCAGTTCTGTCTTGATCTAAAGTATGAGATATGTCTGAGACACCCAAGTGTAGATGTCAAGAAGCAGTCATGAAGGAGACTGACATTTATGAAGACAGATAGAAGATGTGAGAGTGGTAGCATATAAATTAAATGGTATCTAAAGGCATGTGATTGGCCCAGGCCCAGTAGTAGCTCCGGTGGTTAAAGTGTCCTCCTGACAGCCAAAGTTTGTGGGTTCAATCTCTGGTCAGGGCACATAAAAGAAGCAACCAATGAATGCATAAATAAGTGGAAAAACAAATCAGTGTTTCTCTCTCTCCCCCCACTCCCTCTCCCTTCCTGTCTCTCTCTCAAATCAGTTGAAGGAAGGAAGCAAGCCATGAGATCGGATAAAATCACTTAGGGAAAGAGAACAAGTAAAGGCAGGGGAAAAGTGGTAAGGGACATTTTTGGTCACTCCAACATTGAAAGATGTGGCAGAGAAAAAGTCAAAAGGCGGAGAAAACAGTCTGAGAAGGGAGCTGAATGGGAAGGCAGGGAAGGGAGCTCTGTTAGGAGTTTGTTCTGGAAGGCACTGGAGGAACACAGTGGTACTGAAAAGGAGACAGAGGACAAGGGAAGGTGGTTTGTTGTTTTAAGGTGGCTAAGATTAAGGTGCATTTATGTGTCTGTGGGAATTGTGCAGAGTGGAGAAATGGATGATGCAGAAGAAGAAAGGTGTTGTAGGAACAGTGCCTGAGAAGCCACAAATGAATGAGCTCCTCCCCACAAGTAGAAGGGTAGGCCTGAAAAAGGACCATAAACTCCTTCCATTGTAGGGAAATGAAGGTAAAGTGTGTGAAATCATGTGCAGTTAAGTTTGGTAGAATTAATGGGAAAATAAGATAAAATTCATCTGATTGGATCCACTTTCCATACAAGTACGAAGAAAGTTCATCAGTAAGAGGTGTGGAAGGGATGTCGGATTTTAGGAGACAAGGAAGTTTATGAAATAGTAAATATATAGAAAGAACCGATTTGGATTCTGTTTCTGACAATGTTTAGTCCCATGTGAGACTCGTAGTAATACGTTTTAAGTGAACACACAGTTGTGTGGTTTGCTGGTGCTGTTCATCTGCTCAGAAGGTGGCACACAGAAAGCTGATGTGTGAGTTGGCATTTTTACTAGTAGAAAGGGGAGAAGGGACAAGAGTGTTTTCAAAGTGGAAAACGTAATTGTTCATGGCACTTATTCTGGGTAAAGAGGGAAGTGAGAATACTGATTAAGGGCAAGTGAGAATAAGGGCAATTATTTTACATCTTGGTGAAATCCAAGAATTATTGAAGTCAGGATCTGCATTTTAAGTGAGCATCCCAGCTAAAATAATTCATGTGGACTGTGGGCCATCTTAAAAAAAATTTGTAATAACTGGGTCATCGTGGTAGTCTCAGAGTAAATACCTGTTTCTGTTCAAATTTCACAGTATAGAGGTGTGGAGGTGCTTGTAAGAAAAAGTGAATTTATAGCTCTGGCTGGTGTGGCTCAGCGGATTGAGCACCAACCTGTGAACCAGAGTCGCCGGTTGATTCCCTGTCAGGGCATGTGCCTGGGTTGTGGGCCAGGTCCCTAGAAGGGGGCTTGCAAGAGGCAACCAATTGATGTTTCTCTCCCTCTCTTTCTCCTTTCCTTCCCCTCTCTAAAAATAAATAAATTAGTAAATCTTTAAAAAAAGTGAATTTACACAAGTGTATAGGAAAATATTGATTATCAGGACTTCAGCAGTGAATAGATTAATGATCAGAGAAAATAAGTGTAATAATTACTCTGTTACATTTTAGCTTTTATTTTATTTTTTGTGGGTGTAGAAAGTTTATTGTACACAACAAGAAGGGACCTCCCCATTCCAGGAGCATGAGCAGAACCCCAGTCACCTATCCAATATCCCTAACCACCCCTGTCAGGGATGCCCATCCCTGCAGCCTGAGGGAGACTGCGCTTCCTCCTGGCTTCCTGTGGGAGCCAGGAACGGCTGGAGCCCGGTGCTCAGAAAGAGGAGGCAGAGGGGCCAGGACCCCACTGTCCCAGCCCTGCCCTGTGCCGCTTGCCTCTTCCCATCTACACCACTCCCCCCAGCAGAATCAAGAACACTGGAAATCTCAGCACAGCAAGGCGGGCTTCCCCACAGAAGCTAGGCTTTAGATGACCCTGTACTTTTTCCTTCTTTTTCCTTTTAAAAATAAACCCACATATGGGTGACTTTCTTTTTTTCTTTAAAGATTTGATTTATTCTTAGAGAGAAGGAGTAGGGACGGAGAAAGAGGGAGAGAAATAACAGTGTGTGATTGCCTCTTACAAGCCCCTTAGTGGGGACCTGGCCTGCAACCCAGGCATGTGCCCTGACTGGGAATTGGACCAGAAACCCTTTGGTTCTCAGGCTGGCACTCAGTCCACTGAGCCACACCAGCCAGAGCTCGTTTTTTAAAAATAATTATATTTTATTGATTATGCTATTACAGCTGTGCTGATTTTTTCCCCTTTGTCCCCCTTCACCCAGCATCCCCCACTCCCTCAGGCAGTTCCCCTCACCATTGTTCATGTCCATGGATAAGGTGTATACTTTTTCAGGCTACTCCATTATCTATACTGTACTTTACTTCCCCATGGCTTTTTGTAACTGCCTGTTTGTACTTCTTAATCCCCTCCCTTCTTAACCTAGCCTCCTC
Organism: Macrotus californicus; assembly: GCA_007922815.1. NCBI lineage: Eukaryota > Metazoa > Chordata > Mammalia > Chiroptera > Phyllostomidae > Macrotus > Macrotus californicus. The sequence continues at coordinate 9,354 of VMDR010024408.1, read as the reverse complement.
CACCCCTCCCATCTGGCAGCCATGAAAACCCTCTCTGTATCCATGATTCTGTCTCTGTTTTTATTTGCTTTGGTTTTTAGATTCAATTGTTGATAGATTTGTATTTTTTGCCATTTTATTGTTCATAGTGTTGATCTTTTTTTTTCTTAAATAAGTCCCTTTAACATTTTATATAATAATGGTTTGGTGATAATAAACCCCTTTAGTTTTTTTCTTGTCTGGAAAGCTCTTTATTTGCCCTTCAATTCTAAACGATAGCTTTGCTGGGTAGAGCAGTCTTGACTGTATGTCCCTGCTTTTCATGACTTTGAATACTTCTTGCCAATCCCTTCTAGCCTGCAAAGTTTCTTTTGAGAAATCAGCTGAGAGTCTTATGGGAACTCCCCTGTAGTTAACTGTGTTTCTCTTGCTTCTTTTAAGATTTTCTTTTTATCTTTAACCTTTGGCTTTTTAATTATGATGTGTCTTGGAGTGGACCTCTTTGCATCCATCTTGTTTGGGACTCCCTGTGTTGCCTGGACTTGCACATCTATTTCCTTCACCTAATTAGGGAAGTTTTCTTTCATTATTTTTTCAAGTAGATTTCCAATTTCTGGTTCTTTCTCTTCACCTGCTGGTACCCCTGTGGTACAAGTGTTGTAATGCTTGAAGTTGTCCCACAGGCTGCTTGTACTGTCCTCATCTCTTCAGATGTTTTCTTCTTCTTGTTGTTTGGATTAGTTGTTTTCTACTTTCTTAGGTTCCAAATCATTGATTTGATTCTCGGCTTCATCCACTCTACTGTTGTTTCCCTATAAATTGTTCTTTATTTCAATAAATGTATCCTTCATTTCCGACTGGATCTTTTTTATGCTGCAAAGGTCCTCCCTAAGTTCCTTGAGCATCCTTATAAGCAATGTTTTGAATTCTATGTCTGATAGATTGCTTATCTCCATTTAGTTTAGCTCTTTTTCTGCAGTTCCGATTTGTTCTTCCATTTGGGCCATGTTCCTTTGTCCCCTTGTTTTAGCAGCCTCCCTGTGTTTGTCTCTGTGTACTAGGTAGAGCTACTTTGACTCTGTGTCTTGGTAGCGTGACCTAATGTAGTAGGTGTCCTGTAGGATCCAGTGGCACAGCCTCCCCTATCACCAAGCTGGGTACTTGAGGTGCTGAGTACACCCTCCTCTTGTAGTTGAGCCTTGGTTGCTGTTGGCAGATCAGTGGAGGGATTTTCCCAGGCTAGTCAGCTGTAAGGATTGGCTGTGACCACTTACCACCAGCCTCCGTCATCCATGGAGGATCAGCTCTGCAGGGGCAGGGTGGTGGTGCTCTGAAGTGGTTTGTGGCTCTCCACTGAGTGAGCTTTCCTTGGGGTTTCCTGGGTGGTGCAGGCCCAGGTCAGTCCCCACCTGTGTTTTGCCCGGGGTTTTACCTAAGAGCCCTAAAGTAAAATTAATCAGAATGTTTGCTATGAGAATAAATTCAATTTAAAATGGCAGTTTTCTTAAAGTGGATAAATATTAGGAAATTTGATGGTCTTTGATTTTCCCTGGTTACTACACACTTATGCCTTTCTTCATTTTGTGACTGATACAGCGTTTTTACCCCGCAAGTATACTGGAAACAAAATTGTATCTAGTCCAGAAAAATTCTTGTACATGTTCTTTAAATAAGGATGTCTCCATAGGTTTGGAAAGATGGTAAATCCCAATGAAGTGATCTGCCTTATATATATTTTTAAATGCATTTGAGATCCTAAAGATTGTTTACATCCCTAGAGACTTGGCAGTTGATCTCTATTGAGTAATCCAGACTCAGAAAGGTTTTCTAAGGGGCTCTCTGGTTGAGAATGAAGAAGTAGGTTCTGAAGAGCTGCTGGAATGAGAACACCTGAGTAACCTGATAATAAACAGTCGAACATTGTAGGGACATTAACATCCCAAGCCACAGAGGAGCCACATGCATAGTCCCTTGTGGCAGAATCAGTTCTCCTGGAGGAGAATGAAGCTGGTTTTGACTGTCAAATGAAGGACCTGCAACCGGACCATCTTATTCATGAGTACTTATTCATAGCAAAAAAAAAAGAAAAAAACATTTAGGGATGATTGTATTATGGGAGAAATTCCCAGAAACTTGGTTCTTCTCACCAACACAGTAAAGAATTACAGGCCAGTGAGCCTACTAACATGCAAACAAAGTTTATTAACACTAAGTTCCAATAGGAAAGCAAAGCAGGGGTGGAAAAGTAGGGTGGCCGGAGGCCAGGTGGTCAGCACCCAGATGGCCAGAGGTCAGAGGCAAAAAGAGCCAAGAAGAGAGTGCTTTGTTTTGAGGACTTACATAGTTGGCAGGGTGGGAAAGAAGAAGCTACATTTTGATTGGCAGGTAAAGGTGGTGCCAGCTTCCCAGGAGAGGTGTGACTACCTAAAGGTAGGTATGAGTAAGGATCTGTTACCCCAAATCCTTATCTTGCTCCAGACTCTTATTTGTTTATTTTGTATATGTGATGGGAGGCAGGCAGTTAACTAAAGGCGTCTTAATGGGTTTTTTTCTTTGGGCACTGTAGTCCCCCCCGCCTTCTCCATTCTAGGCTTTGGGATGAATACACAGTCTCAAGGTTTTCTTTTCTCAGTTAGTGCAGATGATATACACAGACTTTCCAAGGCTCCCCCCTTCCTACACTCTCACAGTTTCACTTGTTTGGAGTGCCTGGCAGTCTCATCGGACCAGGCTCAGGATTACTGGGTCAGTGGGTGAGCTTTTGCTTTTAGCCTTCTGTATTAAGTTCTTTGTTAGACTGCAGTGATTAGTGCCCTGCCTTTATTTCCCCTCTGGCTGCTCATTCTACTGTAACTGTTGTATCTACAATGTTTAATTTTTATTTCAATAAATTATAAAATAACGAAGATAAGCCGAGAGGTCTTTAAATTATTTTTTGTCAATTTATAAGGCTTTAGCCTTTCTGTAATTCAAAATATGTACTATATTAAGATATTAGAGCAGTATTTCTCTTCTACCTACTTATGTCTGCATGTTGTACAGTTTTTAGATTATTGATGGAAAATGGTTGATCTCTGATGTTCCTTCTGTAGTAAATGAGCCTCTCCATAACTGTACTACTCCAGGAGCCTCGTTATTTGCTTAGTGATATCATACTGATAGAAAATTGGATGATTTAATGGAAGCCTACAAAATATATCATTAGAAAAAGAAATTTGCTGAAAACAAATTACTTCTAGATTGCCTTGATTGTTGTTTTTTCCAGTCTAGTAAGAACTACAACTACTTTTGTCAGTGGAAAAATGGCACCAGAATGTTACCAATGGTTGGACCTTGGTTCAGCAACCTTGATACTTGAGTTCTGGCCAGGAAAGAATTCAAATCTAAGACTCAAATATAAGCAAAAGTTTATTTAGAAAGTTTCAGGGGTAGGAGAAGTGAGCCGGAGAAGAAGTGAGCCAGCTGGGCTGCATGGGCTCAGAAAACAAGCTACATAGACAAGAGGAGTACAGGACAAAGCAAGGACGTGTACACCTGGGGGCGGAGACCCTGGGGAAAGGTTCTGGCATGCTTCAGAGAGAGTGAGTGCATGCTGGAAACGGAGGTGGGGAAAGGCACAAGTGTGCTGGGGAGAGGGGTGTGTGGGGAGAGAGACAGAGAGAGGAGAGTCTCTCCAAGTCATTTGTCTTGAGGGCTTTTATCCCCTTTCCAAAGGTGGGGACCCTAGTGGAGGTTTCAGGGAGGATCTCAATAGAATATTCATTAGTTTTCCAGGCGCTTCCTTTCAGGGTCTGTTCTCCACTAATGGTTCTGCACCCAGGGCAGGGGGTCATTAGTCACTTTGGTTGGTCCTCAGGCAGCTGTGGTGTCACCCATCTGGCCTTGCTGCCTTTCTGAGCCTGGAGCTGAAACACAAGTAAGGCCTAGATGTTATCTGTAGTTTGACCTAACCTCTGTCTCTGTGGTCAGTGGACCTGAGGCTTTGTTTCAAAATACTAAGTGTTTGATGCATGCCAGGGCCTCAAGTCCTGAGGACTTAGTACTTAAGGGAGTAGTTGTGCAAGCACTTGTGTGGGAGTCGTGTCCTCTTTGATCCTTCTCTATGGGGTCCACCATATGACTGGTGACCTGCCTAGGAGGAACAGTCAGGGGAGGGTGCAAACACTATGACCAGTGATATAAAAGGTCAGGGGGTCTAAACCACATGACCAGCTATATGCTAGGGGAGAATGGTCACCCTAGGCGCAAGTTCCTTGTTTTCCCAGTTTTGCCTGGTGTTAGGCACCTTGGGCTTCTCACCTTGGTGACCTTCCGGACCTGGCCTGTAGTCTTGCTCTGCTCATGTCTATCTAACCTCCTACTATCCTTTGAGGTGCACCAGAAGCATCTGAACTACTTTTTTTTCTTTTTAAACACTTACTGATGCAGCTCTGTCTTGCAGTCTTTCAAGGCCAACCAAGTTCACAAGGGATTCAGGCAGACAGAAGAAAATTTGCGGAACCGTAGGGATGTCTGACATGCCTGTATTCTGGGGTGGGGTGATCCATGCGTGCTGCAGGCCACATACCGCATTATGGGAAGTCCCAATTCCCTAGTATACTAAATGCACACACAGCTGGCAGGGTGCCAAGATAGTACATAACGAAGTGTGATTCTGCACACATGGGCCCATGCTCAAGGTTATGTGAATACTGCTTATCATAGTTGCCCGGACATCTGGGGGAGAGAGACTGACTGACTTCATTGTCCCTACAAGCCCTAAACCAAAGACATCAAGTTCAAGGAAGGAAAGGGCTGCAAAGTGTTTACGCCTTTTTTGGTGCTACATTTACTAGTGTCCAAAAGTGAATGGGCAACACAAAGACTGTGAACAACTTTTAAAAATAAAGGTGTTTGGGTGCCAGCTCAGATCCAGTGGTTTAGGATTTGTGGAGATGTAACCCATACAACTGTATGTTGAAAAAGATCACAGATTGTGACAGGCACTAAAGGTTGAGAACTACTGACATTTTAGGAAACTTTAAAAGAAGCATAGACTCTGGAGTTAGACAGATCTGAGTCCAGAGTCCAGATCTGCCAAGATCCAGGTGTATGAATCTGGACCTAGGCTTATGACTAAGTTTCTTAATCTCTCTGAACTTCAATTTCCTTGTCTATAAAATAGGAATGGTAATACTTTATAAGGTATTTCAGGGGATTAAAGTGGGTAATAGAAAGAAAGTGCTTGATATCCACTTTATTATTCTGCTGGGTGGAATTCCTCAGTTTGCATCTTGAGTTATGAAGAGTGAAGTCTTTCTCACAGTAACTCTATATGCACCCAAAAGAATATTTATGCAGAATTTTCTCCACCTATCTTTTAATTATGTTACTGGCAGTATTTAGCTAGAAAGGGGGAGCCAAGGGATCTAGACATTGAGTTTAATAAACTGGGAAGCATAATAAGCCTGCTTGCTAGTCAGGAAGCTACAGCTTCACACCCCACGGGATTACAGCATCATGTTCCACCAAGGAGACTGACACTCCTCCTTTCCCCACTCCTGTACCAAATTGCCAGGTGGGAGCAAGGGAGGGAAGACACCTGTGTGAATAGAAGTCAAAATGGCGCAGGGGAAGGTAAATTGCTGGACCAGAGATGCCTGTCAGTCTAGCCTAGGGAAAGAAGCAATTGGTTGGGAAGTGGACCCACCCAAGAGCAGGCAGAAAGTTGGGGAAATTGATTGGTCATATTGAGAAAGCTCCACGGCCAAGCTAATATAATCCTGGAGGAACAAAGAATCAATCAATCTCAATCTCTCTCTCTCTCTCTCTTTCTCTCTCTCTCTCTCTCTCTCTCCCTCTCCCTCTGTCACCCTCCCTCCCTCCCCCTCCACTCCCAGGACCCACTCTCATCCCGTGCATTTGCATGTCCTTTTTCCATGGCCATGTGGTCCTAGCAGCCACATGGCTCATGGCTGTGCAACTCTGTATGCAGGCTCCAGGAGGGAGCCTTAAATGGAAACAAACTAAGCTAGCTGGATGCTGGACTGGACTGGACTTTAGTATGGAGCAGAAACTCTGGGCAGTGGCATTTATCCTGGCCCTACTGAAGACAAGATTGAACTTTGTCCTTGGTGAGACTGAAGGAAATGGAACATTGGGAATTCAGGAGGGGAACCCCCTTAATTGTTCATCATCAATTGATGCAGACTCTGGCCTGGGGTCTTTGGTGTTGTGGCTGTGATAAACAAATTCATTACAGACTGCAGAAGTCCTGTGGAGGAAGAGGGACGGCACAGCCACTCTCTGATGACAGAGAGCGCCCTCGACCCTGGCCTGGGCAGGCTTTTTGATTGCATTCTAATAGCTTACATCAAAGAAAGTTCTCATTCATTATGTTCAGGTTTGCTTTAGGTGATCACTTTTTACAGATAACAAAGGAAAGGGTGTTACTGATTGCTTCTTACAGATTAACAAGGAAAAAATGTTGCAAATGCAAGGGAAGATAAAAGTGATGGGTCTGGTTACACTCTGTCCTTGGTAAAATTAGCACAGACTTTAGGAAGTTACTTTAAAGATATGCAGGAAACATTTGCTGCTTCAACTCAGGTGGGGGAGTTTTCGCAAGAGCAAGCCTCAAAGCAGCCTAGGTACAATGCAGACCTCGTTCCCACCGGGAAAGCTGATCCCTGGGTTTGGCTTCCTGTGTGCCGACTCGCACCTGTCTGTTTTCAGACAGAGCTGAGCTACATTTGCCACGCCAAACGGATCGGTTCCCTATAATCAATAAACCATACCACAGAGCCACTTCCTCCTGTGTGGGGAACTTTTTTATTAGATACTGTAAGAGTCCCACTTACACCTGTAACAGATGGTGTTTTACTGGTAACAATTAGGCAGATTTACCTTGGGCTTTGAACTTCCAAGTTTGTATTTAGGCTACTTAGAAAATAATGGTAAAGTAGCATCTTGATTTTCAGTTCCCTAGCATCCTCTGGAGTTGCCGGTTATTTCTGGTTCCAATGTTATCCATTGTCTTATTTTAAACACAGGTATATTGGTATATTATGAACTGGAGACATAAACTTTTAGTTACACAACCGTGGAACAATGTATTTTTCTCAATGAATGGTGATGCCTAATTCTTTGTATTGGCAACTCTCATTATATGCTGATATGGTTGATCCCTGTGAATTTGTAAATGGTAATAAAGAAGATTTCTTTTGAAACATCTCACGTCAATTTAACTGACAATGTGGTGGTGAAAAACTAAAAGAGAAAGGTGGAGAGACACTGTTCTGTTCCTGGTTATTAAGGTCTTTCTGTCTGCATAACATTACCTGACAGAATTAAAAGAAAGTGTTGATTTCCTCAGATACTCATAACATAATGCATGAAGCATGAATAGTTACTGTACGTGAACTTTTGCCAAGTATTTAACAAGGCTGTGGCTGGCTGTTTTCTCTCATGAAATGTACAGTCATAGTGCCTTCCCAGTGAAGGGCCTCTTCCTTTTTTACTTGATGGGTTTCATCTATATAGAAAGCAGTAAATGTATTAAATGTTTCCAATTTAAACATTGCAAGTGCTGGAGGTTATATAACATCAGGCTTATTGTAGCCTTTTTCTACTTTTATTTCTAAGATTACTTTTTCCATTATGCCTAGTTATTTGGTTTGGTGGGGGGGAGAAATAAGCCTCTTCTGAGATTGAACCACTGCATATTTCTGGACCGTATAGGAAAATGTAATACCACAACTGTTTTTAGACAGGGAGATTCAGAAATGACAGCAGATGAGGATATGAACAGACAAAAATCATTTTCACCACCTTATACTTCAGAGTGTTTGACTTTCAGAAGTTGGAACCTTGGCATTCTAGTTTACCTGAACAGCCGTTCTAGTGTGACAGCAGTCAGTGAAACATACTCAGTGTCTACTAAGTGTAGGCTGAGTGTGAACATACAAAGGAAGTAGACTGTTTCAGAGAATAATGCAGTTGGGGAAATACCCAGAGACCTACACAAGCAATTACAAGGTAACATTCACATACCAAATTCTTAACGGGCCATGTAGTGCGGTGCCTGAAAGCCCAACTTTAGAACTGGGTTGCCTGGGCTGAAGTCCCAAGCCCTCCATCATCAGCTGTATGACCTTGGGCAAGTTATCTCAAAGTGCTTCAATTTTCTCATGGATAGAGTAGAGATGGTAATTGATTTTAAGTGTGAAGGGTTTTGAAACCCCAACTAAGAAATTTGAGTTTGATATGCTGAGAAATAGGAAGTCACTGTAATTTTTGAACAGGCAAGTTACATGATGAAATGAATTGAGGAACATTATTTTAGTGACTGTATGAATAGAGTGGGTGGGTTTAGAGACAGACACCAGCTGGGAGGCTGCCAGACATCTAAATGTGAAAGGTACAACTGTGGAAGTTGGAATAGATGGGCAACACCAAAAATCACCATGGAGAAAAATATTATCCAGATTTCACGAGAGAGTGGATGTATGTTTTTAAACAGCCCTCTCCTGACAAATGGCATTAATTCAGCAAAATCTTAGAAAATGCTGGTATAGCAGCTCAGTGGAAATTTCTTGTGAATGCTCTCATAAGTTATAAACCCTGGGAAGCCCAGCTGGTGATATGTGCATTCACTTACAGCTTCCTTTGCCCTTTTGTAAACTGCAGCACTGCAGGGAATACTGGACTATCCCTGTAGGAAGTATCTCTATAGGACATGCTTGCTGAACTGAAAGCCTTTGTTTAGAACTAATTGGACCTTTGTAGAACAACATTTTTTAGAGCTTTCTCAAAGTAGGCAGACTAGCCATCTGTAAGTCAGACAAATCAGGTCTTTTTTCAAAGTCACTATGCTAAAGGAGAAAAGAAGGAGGAAGACACCATCAGACAGAACACTGTGTTGGTAAAAACTGTACAATGAAGCAGAATTTATTGTGCTTTGGATGTTGAATTGCATCACTATTACTTTCCTGCATTATGACATTAACTAGGTGACACCAGTTTCTTTCAGTCCTTTCTGCTGGAGGATACAAGAATGTCTGTGGTACGAGACTTTAAAGTAGAAGAGTCTAGAAGGAGAAACCAGACAGCTTCACAATATCTTGGACTGAATTTATTTTTTCTTTGGTTAGAAAGATTTTTGAAAGTAAAGTAGAAAAATAATGTACTACCTATTTTTTATTTTTTTTTACTTTTTTTAATATATTTTATTGATTATACTATTAACAGTTGTCCCATCTCCTCCCCCCACCCCCCTCCCTGCACACCCCTTCCCCCCACACTCCCCCTCTTTAGTTCATGTCCATGGGTCATATATATAAGTTCTTTGGCTTCTCCATTTCCTATACTATTCTTAACCTCCCCCTGTCTATTTTC
>VMDR010024407.1:0-15051 GCA_007922815.1 Macrotus californicus | reverse complement strand
ATAATGAGATTTATTCTATGTAAAATATGTCCCAGAAGAAATGTCCTTTTCTTTGATCAGATCCCTTGAAACAAGATTCCCTGCTGGAAACCACAATAAAATAAGAATTTGTAAAACAAAAATCTCCTCTGGCAAGCAAGCTTGCTTTTTAAAACAAAAATTCACCATGCCCGCCAAGCCCATGATCCTGGGGTGGGCTTGATTAATGTCAATGAAATCTCAAAGGTTCCCTGAGGCTTAAAGAGTAAATAAATCTCAATGGGTTCACCATGCATCTCTGAGGTACACACACACCACAGATGTGCACACGTGTGCATAGGCACACACAACACACAAATGTGAACACGAACTTTAGGTATCTATTTGATTATGAAATACTTTTTATAAATTATTATTTATTTCAGAATAGGTTCACTCCTCACTTTACCATCATTTTCAACATGGATCCAGAATGTCAACAGCTATATTGGAATCCTAGAAGCAGGATGATTTATCCTATTTCTCTAAGTGGACATGGTTACATTTCTATCTTGTTTTGGGGTTCTGTGTTTGACTCCTTCTTTTACTGAATCTCTAATGCTGCTCTGTCAAGCTTAACTGAAAAGACAAACCTGAGCAGAATCTTCAGTTTTTTTCATTAAAATTTTACTTCACGTTAAGTAATCTCTCATTGAATTGAAAGAGGGTTTTTTTTTAATACACACTGTATTTTATTTTATTCAGAGTCGAGATTCTAGACCTAATTACATATCCTTCTAGAGGGATCAAATGAATCCAAATGCTAATAAAATGTTTAATTTTCTTTTGTATTGGTTATGTATTCAATGACCTATTAAGAGCAGGTTCACAGGCCACAGAAAACCATGTTGTCCTTGAAAAATGAATAAGGAAGCTAGAGATCAGCTTTCATTAAAACCTAAACATGTGGTTAATACAGATTCTTTGGCTTAGAAGTTACAGTTTTACTCAGTAAAAAGCACATGTGACTTTCAGTGTGAAACACACACACACACAAACACACACACACACACACACACACAGAAGTTTCAGAACCATTAAGCTGCTGTACCACACAGAGAAACCATTATATTCACTCCTGACCCACACTGAAAAATGATCATTTTAATGAAAATTCTTTTCCAGTTGTTCTCCTGTCTTTCCAAGGATGCCAGCCATGTCACTTTGAGCCTCTGAGACACTTTAAAAGTGTTTTTTTTTGTGTTGTTTTTTTTTAATGCAGGCTTCAATTCTCTAAATATCTCAGAAACACACAATCGGTCTGAATAAATATGGTGTGACTGCTGTGAGGTATTGTGTTGCCCTCGTAGTTTCCAGGACACGCTAACATTATTTAATTAGCTAAAATTTCTCCTTTCTTGAGAAGTAAAAACTCAATGAAATGTCAACAATGTTGTCAGTCCGCTTCAGGCTAAACTCATTACACAAATACTAAAGGTAAAAATAGTCTAAAGCAGAATTCTTTGTCATAATTTGAGGCCCACACCTTATGCCAATGAAATCCATATGTGATTATATAAAAATGCTAAATTGGGAAGAGTAGCTGATAAATTATCTCAACAGAGGCAATAACTGACCAGTCCTTGCATAGAAATGTATCTAATTAGCCAAATAATGTATCAAGTTCTAGCGGGGATTATTGGAGTACTACATTTATTGCATGATGAACCTTTGCTTTTCAGTTCTGAAAAGGCCAAAAATGTTCTGTGCTGCTTTGTACTCCTAAAATGAATCTTTTCCCCGAGAAAGAAAAAAAAATACCAGTGTCTTTTTAAGCCAAGTAGAGCCAAAAACTGAAGAAAAATGCCTTAGTTTGTCTGAATTATCAGGGAGGTTTGGGATCTATGAACTCATTACTAGAGATAATAAAATTTGGCATTTTCTATTGTCTAAGGGTTTACACAGGCTAAATTTCTTGATTTATTTAAATAGATGATAGGAAAGAGCAAACTACAAAAACAAGTGCTATATACTGAAGGCATGTGAATTACCTCCTTCCCAAGGATAATGCAAATTAGAAGTATGTAAAGCTTTGTCTGCACCTGGGATCTTTAATGAGGATAAAGAAAAAGCAGACAGAGATTCTCCTGGGGAAAGAGAGGATCGTTATTTGAATAACCTGCAGTGAATTCTAATCAATGCAACGTGACTTTGAAAATGAATGTGGTCTTTCAACCCGCTGTACTTGAGCTGTAATATTAATCATAACTTCATGGTACAGTAAAGCTTATGACAAATGATTATTCAGTGGACTCAGGAAAAGACTGGCTTGGATATGCCAAGGAAATATGGAACTATGAAAACACAAAGGGTCTTTTTATTTCCTCCTCACCAGCCCATTTATTTGCTAGTGTATTCTATCTTTCTTTGATTATCTCAAAAGAAGTTGATGCAAATTGCATGTCATAACTGTAATTGTTTTTTTTTCCAAAGGTGACATTTTACACGTAGCTTATTTCCTGACACACTCCTAGGAGTGCTCTTTAGCATTAAATTAAACCAGGATACTGGTGTGCCAATCTGCAAAGAACGCATTAACCAGCACAGCAAACCCTGGCAGCGCAGCCCCATTAGAGCCCTGCATTCTTTAAAAGTGCTCCTGGACCTGAAGAAGGTTGATCATACACGAAGCAGGTTTTCTAGAATGCCAGGTAGAAAAGTGATGCTGGCTTAAATAATAATTTTCAATAAAAGTCAACTATCAAGCGTTTAATGTGAAAAAAAATGTAATTAGTTTTTGACAAGTTGACATTAAAAGGCATCTATCAGAGGAGCATAATGTGTTAAAGTCAAATGCTCAAGAATCACATGGGGAAGGTAGAAAATGACAAAACAAACATCTTAAAATAATTGAAATCATCTTTTGTCAGGAAGTAATTCCAGGGAAGGAGGCCGGGCATATTTGCATTGGCCTAATGGACACGGTGTTTAGTGACCAGAGTGTCATCTGGTCATTGCTGCCGCTATAATGCACTGAAGACACAAAAGGTGTGACTCAGACTCACCATTCCACATGTGCCACTGTCCCACGGGGAAGCCTTGTTCATAAGGCAAAACAGAACGTAACTCTTCAAATACACATTTTCATAGGGGAGCAGTTTCTAGATTCCAGGTATGAAGTAAAAGGGTGTGTTAGATGGCACCCACAAATCTAAGAGCATCCAGAGCAGCCAGATACGCTCCAAACTTACTCACGTTTTGCTGAATTTAAGAACCAGAAGTTCTCCAAAGACATCACACATCTTATCTCCTGCTTCAATGTCAGGCTCAAATCATCACGGTCCCTGGGATATACTTACACGCTCACACAGATGGCATATATATTGAATATAAATGGAATATATGTATTTTTGTATGTGTCTGTGTATGGACCAAATATGGAATATAATATCCATATGTAGAGAGTATTATGTATATGTGGAATGCACAAACTCATATACACATATACATGGAATGCACTAAGCTTGAAGTTGTACTCAGTCACACCATGAACACTCTCTATAATGGTCCTTAATAAGTATTTTTACGCACCATTGGATGATATTTTATGGAGTTCTATTACTTGACAAAATTATTAATTGTGAATAATTACAACTTGTTTGCATGTAACTCTTAACCCTAATACTGATGAAATCCAACATTTTCCGGGGCTCTTCCAATATGCTAAGTTAAACATTGTATGAGATAGATACCAATTTTATCCCCACTTTAGAGATGAGAATCCAGGGCCTTAGGGCTGCTGAATTACTTTCCTAACTTAATCCAGGTTGTAAGCTACAGAGCCAAAAATGATATGTGTACTTCTAACATTAACACTTCATGCTTTCAGAAAACAACTCTATTGAGTTATAATTTACATGCCACAAAATTCATACATTTTAAGTGGACCAGTCAGTGATTATTAGTAAATTTACTGAGTTGGGCAACCATCACCATAATCCAATTTTAGAACGCATTCATCTCCCCAGTAAGATCCCTCAAGCGCGTTTACAGTTAATTTCTGTTCCTACCCACACCTCTAGGCAAGCACTGATCTATTTTCGTCTCTATGGGTTTGCCTTTCCTGGATATTTCATGTAATTGCAACCACACACCATGAGGTCTTTGGTGTCGGGCTTCTTTCACTTAGTATAATGTTTCTGAGGTTCATCTATGTTGTTGCCTCATGCTTGTTATAATGCATTTGTCCACTTTTCACTCTGCATACTGCTTCTTCTCTATTCTGAGCTACTTCTATTTTTATCTCAACTTAGAATGGGAAGCAAAGAAATACACTGCAGCGCAGGGCATTGAACATTGAAAGTAAAAGGAAGAAGGTCCAGGTTCAGGGCCTACGACCACGGCAATGTGATCCCCTTGCTACCTCACCTGTAAGATTTTGCTGGCTGAGAAGATCAAATGAGATAAGGCCCACAACAGTACTTGTAAAACCATATAAAATGATAGTATATTATCATTATAGTTACTACTTCGTCAGGAGGTGAAAAACTCAGCTTTGCAAGATGAAATTATCTCTCTACATTCAAAGAATTTTGGATCTGGGGTAAGCAATGTCGATGAACATAATTTCAACAGTTGATAAATAAATCTAAGATTCTTTAGTGCAGGGGATGATTTCCTAGTTATAAAGTTAATTGGAACTCAGATTCAAATATGTATGCCACAAGTGGTAGTCTTTAGTTAAGCAAAAGTTATAAACTATGCCCAGATGCTATTCAAGGAAGCGCATAGCGGTGGCCACCAGTCCCAAATTAAGGAGACTGTATAAGAACCACCGGCGGTGTCCTTTAAATATGCAGGTTCTGGACTTACTAGCGTTGGAGCTTCAAAACGTTCATTTTTAAAAATTGCAAAGGTGATCCATTTCTATTCTAACATTTCAGAACAGAACTTGCGGGAAAACAATTTTTAGATATGTTACCCAGGGAGAACATGGTCAATAATAAAGGTTTTGCATTCTAGAATCACATCACAAATTGTCCTTGTGCAGGTGTCACTGTTGCCCTCCAATGTTCACTCTCTCTTTCTCTTCCCTTTTAGTACTATTATCCCAGAACAGCAAACCAATAATTAATATACCTGATAAAAGGTATTCAATATTCAGAAAACTCAGGAAAACTAACTTTTAAATGTTTCAGTTCCTAAGGTCACTTTTTCATACATTTACATCACATAAAGATATGGATCTCTCTGCCATTCTGTGCAATAAGATGTTCAGTTTTGAAGAACCTGAAGATTAGGCCAGAGAAGCACTCCAACATAAAAGCCTGTGGTACAGGTGGCATCAAAAATCTAGTTTGTCTGGCACGGATTTATGTGTGTCCTCACACTTCCAGGCTTGATAAATTTAAGATCAAGAGTATGAATGAACAGAGGCCACGTGACTGGTCTTATCTTTACTTTCTCCAGGGAACGTGGCACACAGTAAGCACCCAAAACTATCTGTTGATTTACCCTCAGCAAAAGACTCCTGCAAACCATAAATGCAGATATAACAAAATGTGTAGGTTCATCCATAGATAATGCACCCCAACACTGGGGCCATCTCTTTAAAAGGGAGGTACAGCAATATGAGAGTGCACAATATTAGGCAGGTACACTTGGCAATTGCTGGGTTCCTTCCAGCTCTAACACCTCATGGCTCTCTCTCCCTTTCCCACATGTCTACTGCTGATTTTCTACTATTTTAAGAATAAAGTACACAAAATTCAGCATCCTCCATAAATGCACCCAGGTTCACTCTCTTTCCTGCTTTATTTCTTTCTATTCTTGTTCTGAATTCTCCTGTTCTGATTTTCCTGACCTAACATTCGGTTTCGCCTGTTTCCTCTGCTTGGGGACATATCTACCTACCAAATTCCCTCCCACTCTATGAGTGAATGCCCTTCAGTGTAATGTGCATACAAAAATCCCCTGATGGCAGGGGTGGTGAACAGCTCTGACAGCTCCTGGATGTCATTCTAATAGATTCTGAATGATGATCTCTCACTGAAGAGACTCCATATGGCACAACTCCAAGTCAGAACCCACAGCTGTAGATGCCTGACGATCAAGAAGGGTTATCCCCACATTCCGGCCCCTGATGTCTTCTCTTAAGTGGACGAAGATCAGAACTGATTCTCTGACGCATCCCTTCCTGATGTTACTTCCATTTAAAAAGTCCTATGGGGACATTATCAACAAAATACCTTCTAAATGCTCTCATCATCTTCACCATATCAGGTGCCATCCATACCTCTCCCACCTCTACTATCTTAGTCACCATTAGCTCCTACCTGAACTTGAAGTACACCCCAGTTAATTCTACGCAAAATTCACTGATGATTTCCCATGGCACTGATCATGAGTCTCAGAGCAACTGTAGTGATCTAGCTTCTTCCAGGCCCTCTGTCTTCCTCTTGTTCTACCCTCCCCAGTCCATTCTGCTTCAGTCACACCGGACTGTCCACTAACATAACAATCTCTCCCTGTTTCATAGCCTTTGCATTTTCAGTATCTTCTGCTGGGACCCTTTCACGTGGCCCTTTCACCTTTGCCCGACTTGTCATTTCTAATCAAACAAGTCTCAATTCAAAAGTTGCCTCTCAGAGAGAATTGTACCCTGCTAGCTAAAATTCCTCTCTCATCATATCAGACTATTTTCTTCAGAGCACTTAATATTATTTGCAATTAATCTATTTTAATTGAGTACATCACTGGATATCAATAAATTGCTGTTAAATGCATGAGTTTAGCAGAGTGTTTAAGAGATCAAGCTCTGGAGCTAATCTTTCTGAGTGAGTCTTGGCTCTGACATTTGAGATCTATGGGCCTGAGGGAAAGTTCCTTAGCCTCTTTGTGACTCAGTTTCCTCAACTGTAGAATGGGGGTACTGATAGCACTTACTGTATAAGGTTGTCGTTCAGATTAGATAAATTAATGCATGCAAAGGAGAGAAATAATGCTTAGGTAAAACATCCTATGCACTCAGTAAAGTCAGCTTACAATTGAAAGAATTATATTTAAATTTCTAACCATTCTGAAAGCTGGAAAAGGATTTGTTTTTACTACATGTGTTTATAAAATGCTGAAGGTTTTAGGTGGAACCAGAACCCTTAGTGATATGGCAAAGTTTTAGACCCCTGAATTGTTAAGGCAAGCTGCTGTTCAGGATTCTGATTTCTTCTTCATTAATTCACTCATTTACCAAGAGCATTTTACAGAATTGTTAGACGCAATGGTCTATGTTAGGTTCTAAAACAGATGAATTGTCCATAGACTTGAAGACAGATGTAAACAAGCACTTGCAGTGCGATGAACATCAAAAGCTGTGTATCCAGAGCCGTGGGAACACTGAGGAGGAAGCATGGAGAGGACCTTACCCCAGTTCTCTCGGGGTCAGAGATGGGCGACCGGGAAAGGTCTGTGATCCCTGACAGGCAGGATCTAGCCTTGGACTGCTGGGTGTTTTCTGAGCACCTGTGGACTCCCAATTGTGGCTTAAAACACCACACAGGAAACATGCATCCACTGGGTGAGCATATAACCAGGAAAGAAGAGAGTCATTTGCTCGGCCCAGCAGCACGTGTATAAATATGCCACACATATGTATTTACACAAATGCAGAATTATGGGCTTGCTCCAGAGGGGGGAGGGAGAAGAGTGCTGAAACCTGATGGCATAGCAAGCATTTCCTGAAGCATGTTGTCTGTCAGTCTGTTTGTGCTTGCTGATTGAAAAATCACATGTGGCTTTCAGATGTAGGAAAGGAAAAGTATTTGCATATAAAAATGAGAAGTTTTTTTAGTACAATGTTTGGCATAAGCCACTTGGGAAATGATACATTATTTCTGGGCAAATATTTGGGCACAAGTTTTTGGAAAAAAAAACAAAACGTCTTTTTGGTTTTCCCCTTATTTATCTGGCCAGGTCCTCTTTCAGGAATGGGGTTTATTCTACCTGAGCTTTCTCCCACTTCCAATATATTGTAGGGACATGATAAGGGTGTGAAATTTGTCTTCCCTATTTCCTCTTTAATCAATGCCAAATCTTACTACAAGAAAGGTGAATGGGAAGCAAAATTCTGGTGAGATTTATTTCATGAATAAAAAGTTCTGAAGTTGAGTTTGTAAATGGGTGGTTGAGGCCTGTGAAAAAGGCACTAAAGAAATGTAAGAAGAAAAGCAAATTAGCTGCTTATCTAAACCTGGCCTAATTGAAAAGTAAATAAAGCTTCAGAAGAGGAAATGATACATACAGCATTCAAAAGGAAATGTGATCATTTTGGGGTCAACTGGACTTGTGTCTTAAAGCTGCCCCACTACTTCCTAATGATTTTACGTGGAGGCAGAAGCAGTTAGGGCTCCTCAGTCCTCATCATCCTCTCTTCTTCCTGGGCACATAGCCAGGTGGCATTTCCCAGCCTTTCTTGCACTTCAGTGTGGCCACAGGATTGAATTCTGACCACTGGCCACTTCCACCCTGATCCGTGTCCTGACTACATTGGAATATCACATGACATAAAAATGAAGTTGCCATGGGTGAGGCAGTAGAAATTTTGAGGTTGTTACAGCAGTTAGTCGACTCTTATACATTTGATTAAGATTCCTAAATCTCTGTTTTAGTTTCATGTGTGTGGTGGGGCTAACATATCTTCCTTATAAGTTTATGAAGAGCCTCAGGTGGTTCCTTTTTTCTAGTCTTTCAGTTACTTTCTTCTTTCAGGTACGTATATTTTTCCTTATTAAAATAAAAAATGTTCTATGCCCACTCTGCTTGTTTGTTGGAAACAATTGTGGGAAAAGTAAAGCAGCCCCAGAACGATAACTGTAAATAAACCGTCATTAGAAAGAAGTAACAAACTGCTGTAAAAGTCCTTAATTCAGTGTAAGATAGAAGCTGGGGCCTTCTGGGGCCAGTCTCTGAGCAGTCACATTAAACAGGAACACAGAGTGAACTCTAGGTGCTTTGAAGGTTAACATTAGACCATTACTAATTTTCTCAAAGGGGATGCCACAGGGATTTTATACAAACATGTTGTATGGAGTTTCTCAGAAATACTTTCTAGACATCAGACTCTTTCTGCCAATTTCACACTCATGATAACCACTAAAAATCTCTCCCATGCTCTAATCCATTTGGTTTCCTTTCCATCGGTCACCATTGCCTTAACTCTCTTCTCCCCCTTGCTGTCTCCTTTCTGGAGGAAAATGATGGAATTTCTGGCCCTGCTCACTAGCCAAGCCAGACCACACATCGCCAGGAGCCTCAGGTTTTATCTCCAACTTCAATAGGGGAAGGCACACATACTGAGAAATGTGGTTCTAATTTCCCCCATCAGCTTAACTTGTAAATCATTCTCATGGAACATTTTCAGTGAATAAAGTTCTCTATTTTGTTATATGGTTCAATCTAAATAGTTCTCAGTGACCTGAGAAGGGAAAAATCAGAACGGGAATATTTACATCTTCATTCTAACAGTAAGCAGTCATGAACAAGTTCTCCGTGGTCAAAGTAAAGCCAAGAACTTATTTCAAGAAAAGGAAGGATGAATAGACCTGGCCTGAGAGGTCTGAGTGAGAAACACGGGTTCTTGACTTCTCTGAAGGGGTGGGTGGAGCAAGCCAGATGGCACGGGTTGATGCAGTCTGGATATGCTCTGATTTAATTTACACAGGGAGAAGCCTCTCTTGCTCATAATTCCTCTTGCCTCTGGCTTCCCATGATACCTGAAATGGCCACATTATTAATGTATGAGGATAAGACATTGTGAAAATGCCATTTTTATGTATGAGAGGTAAATACAATAATCACGGCTATTACTTTAGACTGGCATGTTTATGCAGGTATTGGGGAACTGAGACCCTGGTTGACTAACCTGAGATGAAAACAGGGCAAATCAACATCGTGGGGTCCCTGTGGAGTAGAGGACCAGGAACAACCCAGCCCCTTGTGATCTTTCATATTACTGAACTCATGGTGGTTAAGAATTATGAAGGGTCTAAAATTTTTCTCTACTTCTAAACTATCATGAGACATGAGGCTCCTGAGTGGGAGAGAAAGAAGTTTATTATTCATGGAACAGCAGGCAGCATGAGCTTTTGTGCTCACATTGGTTCTCCTTGTCACCCAGGGCCCATGGGGACAATGTGCATGCAGTGGGTTTGGGTCATATCTGAGTGACCTTGAAGTTAGGAGATTCTAATCGTCTATAATTGGTTGTAAGCAAACCTATCCAAACATTTTCCCAGAGGGAGATATTATTTTTATTATCCTGGACAGCAAATTTGCCTTTTTCTCCGGAGGGAGATAGTAGTAGCTCTACCTTTCAAGGCTGTTTGCTCTATAGACATCCTTGAAAAGATAGTCTTGAATTAAAGTTGGTCAGCATCTTTGTTCACCAGATGTGCAGGAATTTGAGAGATCCGTGGAGAGATACTTCCTAACAATGGTGGCAGTATAGAAACAAGTCATACTGACAGTAGGTGAAACTCCCTGGGTCCAAATCCAGCTCCACCATAATTATTTAGTAGCTTTCAAGGAAGTTACTTCAACTCTCTGAATTCTGGTTTTGTCATTATGAAATAAGAAGGATGTTATCTGTCTTCCAGAGATGTGAGTGTTAAATAAGATGCCCTGTACATGGTAACTATGATTATATATGCATACTCTATGGGTAATGTAGAACATAGTTTAAAATTTACAAAATAATGCTATGTATTACTTTATTTTGTACTTCTTATTCACACACACACACACACACACACACACACACACATATATATTGTTTTGGCAATAAATCTAGTTGGCTTTGAATTGCTATTTAACTTGTTTATACTGAGCACCATAAAGAGCCCTACAAGATGATAGGGTACCTGGGTTCCAAGTTTACCACAAACCAGCTGTGCAGCTGTAGCAAGTCATTGAAATTCATTGATTAAAGGAGGAGATTGAACAAGAATTCAGGGGTAACAAACAGATTCTATCCTAGTTGCAGGCCTGAGCAATGGCAGTAACTGCCTGTAGAGTTGGGTGGAGAAAAATGAGCCAGCATCCAGGCTCAGAAGGAAAGAGTGCTCATGATGAGCTGGCCATACTTTCAAGGTGCAGCCCTATCTTTGCTGCACAGGCCTGAGTGGGGCTGGGGTGGGGTAGGTTGGAGTGGGTGGAAATGGGATAGCACCCTTGCTACTGCTTTGCATATAACAGTTGTTAATACGTGTTAATTTATTAACTGAGGAATTGAGCAATAAGGTGTTGGAAACTCTGGGTAAAGGATGGAAATGAGGAGGAAGTAAAGTGATAGGCAGGTGAGGGAGTGGTGAAGAACCACTTTACCTTGTCACCTTGGGATGCAGGGAGGCCTACTTTCAGTTAGGCCATGACCTCTAAGCCAGGTTAAGTACTTCTGGAAATCCCAAACTGTTATCAGGCTGTATGTGGAGCCCAGATGGTCTTTTTTCAGATGACCTGGTATGTTGATGCTGCCTCTGGTTTCTCCTGGGCTCCAAATTACTTCTACGAAGCAGCTGCTCAAACATTTTAATGGCCACAATTAAACAGTCCCAAAGGCTGACCTTTAGACATGGCAGTGGTTAATTGAGCCAACTGCCTTGGGGTCTGCCATATTTGGCAAAACCTTGTAAGTCTGGTACGGTCAATATTTTGTTTGGTTTTCCCGCATGTTTAGGGGCAAAGCTTACCTCTAATCACAGTAGTAGAAATGGCAAAAACCTGGGGATGAGATAAGAATTTTGAAGAAATTCCAATGTCTTTAAAAGAAAAAAGATCTTGTGAATGGCAAGTTTGAAGCTCTCTCAAAATGATCTGGGCTTATTAAATTCTTGTGAAACAGGTAGAGCCAAGCCTTTCCTGGAAAAAGGGAAAAATAGTAACTAGAACTTAGTGTTTTCACTTATCGTTCAATTAACATTTAATTAATACTGACTAAATAACCTATAAATAGCAGAGAGTGCTTCAGATATGAAGAGACAACCTTGGAAAATGGACTAGAATGTCAGTTCATAAAAGCAACGATTACTTTTGTTGGATGCATTGTATTTCCTAAATGCCTGGAATGCTGCCTGGTACATGACAGACGCTCAATTCATAATTCATGAACAAATGACTGGACAAAAACTGCACCTTCACCGAGCACGCAGCCTACCATACGTGAACAAGATGTCTATGATTTGCTATGAGTTCTATGAGGAAAAGAAGTGCTGTTATATGATGTGATGGGAGAGAGGTGAAAGCTATTTTGGTTAGAGCAATTCAAGAAGGTCCCTCAGGAAGTTGTGTTTAAGCTGAGAGACACAGGACAAGAAGGCGGCATCTGTGGGATGGGGAGGGTATTTTGAATCAGACACTAGCAATAGGCAAAGGCCCTGGGGAAGGAAGGACTCATGTCTTAAAGAAACAGAAGAGTAAAGGTGAGGAGAGACACTGGTGAGGTGAAGATGGTGAAAGTTTTCATCCAAATGGTGGTCAGGGGCCCAGTTTTATAGGGTCTCCTAATCGTTTTAGGGAGATTTGGTAATCCATTTATTAGCTCCCTAGGGCTGTCAGCAAATTACCACAAACTGGACAGCTTAAAAATAACAGAAATCTGTCCTCTCACAGAAATCCAGGCGTTGGGAGGATTGGTGCCTTCTGGAGTCTCTGAGAGAAGAGTCTGTTCCATTACCCTGCCTTGGCTTCTAGTGGTTGTCAGGAACCCTTGGTGATATTTGGTGTGTACACACGTCATTTCAGTTTCTGCCGCTGTCCTCATGTAGCTGAGTTTCTCCTTTGCTTTCTCTGTCTTCTCTTCTGATAGGACACTTACCATCAGATTCGTGGTCCATTAAGATATTCTAGAATAATCCCATCTCGAGATCCTTAAGCTAGTCACTTCTGAAAAGGCCCTTCTTCCATGTAAGTTCACATTCACAGGTTCCCTGTGGACACATCTTTTGGTGGGGCTGCCATTCAACCCACACCACTCTACTTGCAATGAAAAGCCATTGACAAATGCAACACAGAGGAGTAACAAGAGTTTCATACTCTTCTGAGTGAGGAGTGGATTACAGAAGAGCAAGGCTAGAAGACCTTGGCAGTGAAAGATGAGGTTTGGAGATTGCCCTCCCTGTCTATGTGGAAGACTGTATGGAGAGTAAGTTTGAGTTGGTGGTGGGGCCAGAATTAGTGTCAAGACAATGTGAGAGTGGTGTCTGGGTTGAAATGGGGGCAGTGACACCCAAACAATATCTCAGCTCCAGGTACCGGTGGTCTAACACCACACAGATGGAAAGTTGGAAATCAGACCCTTTCCTTTCTATGTTCATTGCCCCACTCTCGACCCCTGCAGGCATCCTGTCCTTCTGGGTAAGGTTGTCCTGAGCACTCACAGTTGCTGTTTTTATGCCCTACAAACCTTAGGGCTCTGCCCCTTCCTATGTGGAGCTTACATAAATCTTAATGCTCAACCACAAAAGTCTCTGAAACTCGAGCTTCTCTTTACACCATATGGCTCTTCTCAGAAACTCTGGGGACTCTAGTATGCTTTGTCTGTCTGTTACAAGCTGAGATTTCCATAGAGAGGAAAAAAGGACCCCCGTTTTTTCTAACTCAAATTAGATTTTGCCAAAGAGTTCTTGCTTTCCCACTATGTAGGCATTTCCAATAGCATTCATGGCTAACTTTCTTTAGAAGGGGGGGAAATAAATCAATAAGTAGGTAGTATGGGCCAAGGGTGGTTCACAATTTCCAAGTCTTTCCTTGTGGCATGGAAGCAATAGTGGGTCATACTTGGGAATTTAATGTGGAATTGAAATATTTTCTTTTAGAAATCTGAAGAGCAAAAGTCTTAGTGTAGAGCTATTGGGAATTCAAACTACTTGTCGTTCTGCCTGTCTCCCTGATGAAAGAGACAGAACAACTCCTGTGGTATAATAGGGGTCTGAGTGCTGTGGAGAAATGTGGACCTTTCCTGAAATTGCCCGTTCCCCTGTTTGCAGGTTCTCTCATTGTGTAGTGAATTCCTCAAATATGAGTGCTTCTAGCCTCCAGGATTATTGTAAGAATTAAAGTAAATTTACATTTTTTTTTACCTATTTGTAGAGCTATCCACATATCTATTTAGATAAATACATATAGATATGTAGTATTTGACTTAATATAATTGCTTTATAAATGGCAGCACTTTATAATTTGCTATTATTCATACCCACCCCCCCCACTTTTATTCAATTTCTACACCATGACAAGTTGTTGCACACCTAAGGTCTTTACACACATATTTGCTTTTTCTGGAAAATGTTTTGCTCTTTCACCTTCACCCTCAAATGTTATGTTAACCATGGTCTCTTCTCTATACTCCATCGGTGGTTCTCAATCTTGTCTATAATCAGGCTCAGCTGTAAAGTTTTAAAGAAATAGATGTGTCAGGATTCTACCTGGAAATTCTGAGAACATCTGAATATTTACTTTTTTACCAAAAAAATGCCCCTCTACATTTGTATGAGTAACCAAAATCAAGAAGCCCTACTGCACTGACACGGTTGCTTTGAGAAGTCTCACCTGGCATATTTCCCTCCGTCATCAGCGGACAGCCAGGCCGGGGCTGCAGCCCTGGTTTTCCGGTGTGGTCCTTCTCCTGAGTGCCATCCTCACACACACTGCTGCCGCTACATGGACGCCCAGGTGAAGCTCACATTTTACATGCCATCTCCCTTCCACCTAATTTTCTCCTCCTACGTTCCCAGTGTCATTGAACAGCAACTTAATCTATCTAGTAAGTGAACAATTCACACTGGAATGTTATTCACAAAGTAAAATGATTCACATGTAACAATAACCTCAAAGGAAATTTGTGAAGGAAAAAAATTCACCCATAATTCCACCCGTTATATGCTTTGTTCACATTGCTGTAAGCACTTTTTAAGTTGCAGATTAGTATGTTTCTTGCTCTTTCTAAAATAAGTCAATTCATTGCTTTTCAATATGACAGATAACTAGGCTAGATAAATGTATATATATACAAATTTATTTATGTAAATAAATAAACCACTAAAA
>VMDR010024406.1:0-15046 GCA_007922815.1 Macrotus californicus | reverse complement strand
ATTTTAGAGAGGAACTAGGGTCATATATCTTTTAAAGATTCTTACTGATATATAGGTTTATATATAATTTAAAAGAGCTGCTAACCATAATAATGCAAAACAGTGTGAACATATCACCACTTGATTCCTAATGCTAGGAAGCGGAAGTTCAGATATTAATTTTGGAATGGAAAAGATATACAGGGTCCAGCACAAATAACGCCCCTTTTTATTACAAAATCTTTTATTACAAAATCATAAGTTTGTAATTCTGTAACATAACAATATCACACTCAAGCACACCATATGACACGTTAGGTGAAATGTTCAAAGTAAAACTATAAATTATTACAGCCATATTATTACCCTATCGACCACACTCAAGCAGGTGCTACTTCTGCTGGACCCTGTATGTGTGCAGAAAATAATCTAGATATAACGGATGCAATGACAGCTGTCATTATATCAAAATTTTGTGAGCTATGTAATAATCAGAAAACTTCAGTTGAGTTAATATTGTTTCTCTTTTTTTTTCAGGTAAAATATCATGAAGATTTTGAAAAGACAAAGGGGAGGGGCTTCACTCCTGTCGTGGATGACCCTGTGACAGAGCGAGTGAGGAAGAATACCCAGGTCATCAGCGACGCCGCCTACAAAGGCGTCCATCCTCACATTGTGGAGATGGACAGGAGACCCGGAATCATTGTGGGTAAGCTGACAGTCCTTCTTGGCAGGTCTGCATGGTCAAAAAGATCGTGCTTGCCCGAGCTTTAGAATTAGCCTCCGTCTTCGTCAGACTCTGCCTCCAGTGTCTGATGTGGTGCCCACTGGAAATGGACCAGAGTGTTATTGTTGCCCCTGCTGAATGGGGTCCATCGCATTCGCCAGGTAAAGCTCCAGTCCTTTCTGCAACTAGATGTCTGCCTTTAATAACTTTCTGGTCTTGAGAATGTTTCTACTTGTTAAGCAAAGAAGCAGCTCAAATGTTAGACATGGGTGATAACAAGGGTTGAATAATTGTTTTGTTTTTACTTTATTTGATCAATATATTGTACTACAGACATCATCTGCATGGACGATGGAAATAGCAGAAATAATCCCATTTTGGTCCTTTTACTACAAATAGACATCCCAGAGAGATTCTGATCGCATTCCATAACATGAATAGCTTATATATATTTAATATTACTTCTGAATGGGGATAATTGAGAGCTGTCTGAAAGTCCCATAAATCAGAGAGCAAAGACCCTTCTTTTCTGGCTGTTCCTTCTAGTCAGTCAGGGCAAGGCTTAGGAATATAGTGTTTGAAGGGGGCTGAGACAGCAAGGATCATGTGAAGTCTAAGGCAGGACGAGACAGCAAAGCTATTAATTTTCAGTATATACCAACAGCCCATACTTCCCAAAGACTGTTGTCTTCTTCAGAGCGGTTAGCCTCTAATTATTGTAGCTAGTCCAATTATATTGCTCAAGTACTGTTTTTGGTAGTCGTATGACAGTACCTGTCAGTAACCTCGTGTTAGGTTAACTTAACCTTCGAATGCAAAAGTTTTTTGGACCTCATGAAAGGCCATTTGGAGATGACATGGCTGAGGGAAGTGTCTGTTTGACAGGCTCATGTGTTAGCACTAATTGTAAAAACAATTGATTAGTGACACCTTTAGCTAGGTTTTCATTTTCCTGTTGTGGGTACAGCACTATACGGATCATTTTAGGACCTGATAACCATGAGGTAGAGAGATTGATAAACCCAGAAGTTATTAGATTTAGATTTTGCCTCCAACTAAAACAGGAGAAGAAATTGGCTTGCACAGTCTGCTTATTGACCATAGCCGTGAACTGATCTGTGGTCCAGTGACAGCAGGAAGCTTTTCCTTGTCCATCTTCCCGTCTCTCATTGGTCCTTGCTCGCTGCCTTGCTTTATTGCATTTTTCAGATAAATGTACCTATGTGGATGAGCTCACACTCAGTGGCTCAGAATGAAAACTGGGTGCTTCTTGCTTACATTTTAAAAATGTATTTCTGTTATAGGGAGAGAATTTTTTGTTTTGTTTTCTCAGGAAAAATTTCTCAGTCACTTCCCATGAATTACTCACATGTCCTTTATTAGGCATTTTCACCAAATATTGTACCTGTTTCAGTGTGGAGAACGTGAGTGACCGGGGTCAGGGGTGGGGGGCGGTGGCACAGAGTGCGCTGGCGTGCTCGTGTGCTGGGGGATGACGTGCATGGAAGGGCAATGAAGAATGAACAGGGCAACTTAAATTTGACTGTGAAGTTTTCTTAACAAATATGGGTGAACACAGATTTTCTCTGTTCTCTTTGTCATCTGCATTGCAGTTTGCTTGCTCTTTCCATGTCACTTTCAGGACTTTCGTGACTCTCTTTGGTGCTGACTTTTTAAATTCATTCTTGATTTGTTGATTTTTTTTCCTTTTGGTAAAAGACCTCAAAGTTTGGCGCACAGATCCCGGCTCTATCTTCGACATTGACCCCCTAGAAGACAACATTCAGTCTAGGAGTCTACATATGCTCTCTGGTACTGCTTGCGTTTTGAGTTCCTCCCTGTTATGTGGTTTTGTCCCGAGGTGCAGCTGCTCTGTGCCGTAGAGGCTCACTGTGCCAACCGTGTGATGTAAATTTTAAAGCTGAGGGTTTGAAAAACCAGGAAAGTGCTAGCCTGCTTTAAACTACCATTGATTATTTATAAAAACAAAACTTGAAAAGGACTTTGTAGTAATAATGAAATTAGTTTGTACTAGGTTCATTTAAAAGGGCATTCAAAACTTAGCTATGTTTGCTTTCAAATGCAGTTATTTTGGTTATTTGGACTGCACTAAACTGCCACTCATAAAAAAGATTTGTTTCATGAAGAACACTGTTACAACTTTTCAAAGGTAGGGTTAAAGAATTATATATAAAAGCATTGGGAAGTTATCTATATAGCATCATAAATGTCTTAAAATAAACTTTCAAGTCTCCCTAAAATTTACTTCTGAGTTTTCATATAATGTAAAATTTATAGTTTTCACAGGAAGTTTGACTTTTAACTTAGACTGCATATTTATAATTAAAAGCAAAAACCAAATGGCTCGGATATTTGAGTGTAATGACAGCTGGTATGACACTTCTGACTCTCGTACTGCGTTCAGCAAACCAAAGCTGTGACAGTTACGCAGTTATTTTCAACAATAAAAATAGACATATCACTTAGTTTTTGTCCTGCCCTCTGATTTCTACTTTAGATTTTATTGTTGACATTAATAAAATGGAAAGCCCAAGGCAAAATGGGGATTCTAATTTTTAATAGTCAATTTGATCCACACAATCAGCCAAATAGTCATTTACGCTTCTAAAAATAAAGAGAAGGCAACAAATATTGCCTGTTGGTGACCCTCGAAAGCAATCATTTGTAACTAGTCATTACGTTTCATAGAAATTTATTAGTTTGCTAATGTTTTCTTAATTCTTCTCAATTTTCTATCCCCCATATGTCTTTTAAAATCTAGATTAAAAATGAATAGAATGATCGTTAAGTCATTTATATAGCTGATACAGTCTATGCTGATTTTGGGGAGTAGGTGGTTAGAATTTATAATATTGAGCTTTTGAATTATTTAATAAGGGATTGTTTCTCCTTCTTGTTAAACTTTCAATAATTTTCTGTTTCCTATGTTTTTCGATGCACTCAGTCACAGTGTGAATATTTTCCCTCCAATGTAGAAAAGGCAAGTCACTATAGGAGACAGCGGTCTCGGTCTCACTCGAGCAGTACCTTCGGTACCGTTCTGGGGGACGACAAGTCAGAAATGTCCGAGGTTTACCCTAGCTTTTCCTGCTGCAGTGAGGTGACGAGACCGTCCGATGACGGAGGTATCAAACGTTAATCATTCTCAAAGAAAATTAATTCGTTTTGAAAACACGTGTCATGAGTGTGTTTTTAACACATTCTTTACCTTCGCATATGCGTTGAGCCTGGGTGTATTTGAAAGTTTTTCGTTTTGAGTCCTTTTTATTAACTACTAATTTGCATTTTTGCATGTTTGTTTTTTCCACCTTACTTCACTATTATCACAGCAAATGTATCTTTAATGACAAAAGGGTTTTGGAGTCTGCTTTTGAGTTTGTTTTACAGGAGTTGCATGTAATGGATCTACAGAGCCAGAATGGAAACTTTGGTCCTGCAGAGTTTGTGTCTGATTTCCATTAAGAAAAACCATTCTTCCAGTTATTGCCTCTGAGTGGCTAAGCGGTTGCTATGAAATGTGTGTGTTTGAATATTTATATACATTTGCAGTCAGAGTTAGACCTTGCCAAAAAGAAGTTGAGTATGATACTTGGGATATGAAGCTTTTGTTTTAAATGGAAAATACTGTTGATTATGAAAAATGGTCTCTATATTTTATATACCCACATTTTCCCTCTACTTTCTCCTGTTTTCTGCATGCAAACTGGTGGATTGGATCAAAATTTTAGTTGAAATTATTTTGGATGGTAAACTAATACTGATATAAAACTGTTATCAAAGATTTATTTTTTATTTTTATTTTGGTGAGGGCATTTACTTTCTACTCTCAACAAATTGCCATTATGTGAGACTGTTACCAACTCTGGTATCACGTTGCACGCTAGACCTCCAGCCCTTCTTCACTGTATGGCCGAAAGTTTGTGCCCTTTGACCTGTCTTTGCCCACTTCTCCCCACCCAGCTCTAGCAGCCACTTTTCTGCCATTACTATGAATTTGGCCTTTTAGATTCCTCCTTGGTAGAAAGCTTTTAAAGATATCCTTTCTCTGTAATTTTGGTACAATATTTATAAAATAGTTTTGCTCTATTGTAGGGAAGGTAGACACGAGGGATCTCCCCTTTCTGTGTCTGGTTCTCTAACAATTGGCTCAGTCACTTATTGCGTTGTTTCTGTTTTAGGGGAACTTGGGGCTACTGTGGTTATGGAGGAACAGAATAATGTTGATGCTTGATGAGATAAATAAAACCCAAAGCCAATAGGAGAACACATTTCCATCAGCCTTATTTAACTTTATTTCAGTTCAGCACGCTGGAGTTGATGTCACCCAAATAAGGTGTACCATGAGTCTTTGCTTCAGCAGTGACCCTTTCACTCCTTTCTGTACGCACTAATGCAGCATCCACTCATTTCTTCATCATTTGTTTACTGAGTGCTTTTTGTACACCTGCCAACAGCTTGGATCCGGCTATGCCTACAGCACAGAGTGAAAGAGACATGCATGTGCTCTGAAGGGCTTAGGGCCTGGTGGGGTCCCTGATATTAAGCAGATACTTACCCAAGTGCAGTGTAATTATGAAGAGAGTAAATGGTATGAGAGGAGGCAGGGGGGTGACAAGATGTATTACGGGGGAATTCCACCTGGTCCTGATGGCAGGGAAGCCTTCCCCAAGAAAGAAAATTTGAACTGAGATACGAGTGCTGAATGGAAGTGAAGTAGGCCAAGGGGGCTTTGGGAGAAAAATGTTTCTCGTAGAGAGAACAGAGCATTGAAATGGTGTGTCATTGAGATGGAGGCATCAAGGAGGCAGAGTTCAGAGGAGAAGCCTGCACTGGAGATAAGCGTGGAAGTCATCATCCGTTTTGGTGATAAGCTCTCGGATGAACTGATGTAGAGGAGAATTCAGAAACCCCTCCTGCACATGTCTCAGCTCCCTCTGAACCAGCAGATTCAATTCCAGGTTCACTTGTCTCTGATTCCATTCTCTCTTCCAAGGTTGTGTCATAAAAACCCACTGTTGTTGGTTTATTTTCTCAAGCCACCGCCCCTTTTTCCTAACTATGCCTAGAAAGGGGACCCTATACTATGCCAAACTGAATGAGAAAATGTCTCCCTTGAAGGAAGGTATACATAAATGTTTTTGCATTTATACTACAATTTGAGTAAGAGTAACATGCAATGAAGAAGAAATAATTACATCTTTTCAAATGGAGGAATTTCAGATTTCATGGAAGGTGACAGAGGGGAGGTTTTGGGCAGGAAAGGGAAGGTCCCCAAAACTCAAACAAAGCCTTGTAAGAAAAGCTGACTCTCTGGGGGCATTTATAAGCTTGTCACTCTTCTTGTCATGAGGGCAAGATTCTCTATCTTCAGTGACAGTCCCTATTTTGGAAATTGAGGTATGAGTTATGAAACAAAAATAAAGATGTATCAGTAAGTTTTATTATAAACACAGTGATGGTATACCCACAGAATAACTGTATTAATTTAAAAAGATTTTAAGATACATGGCAATATGCTCCTAATTTACATTTGTTTTAATTGAAGCAAAGTACATTCTACCAATTGGCACCTTATATCAATATTCAAATTATTGGTGACATATCAAACCTAGTGTGCCCCAAACCATCTCCCCATGCCTCACCTTTCTCCACCTTCACCCATACAACTGCTACTTTTTCAGGCTCAGTGGCAGCTGAAACTTTCCAGGGTTTGAAGTCAGACCCTTTAGAGTTGTCCTCCACTCTTGTTTTTCATGGACATCCTACATCCAGCCAATTCACAGATCTTGTCAAGTCCACCAGGAAAATACATCCAGAACCTGACTGCTTGTGCCCGCTCTGCCCCACTGTACTGGGTCAGCTGCTACCCTCCCCCTGGATTGTCACAGTCGCTCCCGGATGGGTTTCCCTGCTTCCGCTCTTGCCACCCATTCTATCCACCCTGTGCCTCAGTCTTTCTCTGTCTGACAGCCAGAAGGATGTTTTTATTTTAGCTCTTTAATTATAGTTAATATGCAATATTATATTAGTTTTAGGTGTATAATGTAGTTACTTGACATCACTATGTCTAACAAAATGATTATCACACTAAGTCTAGTAGCCAGTTGTTATCGTGCAGGGTTCTTATGATGCTGTTGGCTGCATTCCCCATGCTGTACTTCACATCCCTGTGACTTTCTTATTTTGTGACTAGAAATCTGTACCTCTTACACCATACTTGAAAACTAACTCAAATGGATTGAAGACTTAAATGTAAGACTAGAAATTATGAAACTCCTAGAAGAAAACATAGGCAGTAAACTCTTTGACATTGGTCTTAGCGATATCTTTTTTGATATGTCTCCCCAGGCAAGGGCAACAAGAGCAAAAATAAAAAATGGGACTACATCAAATTAAAAAGCTTTTGCACACTGAAGGAAACTATCAACAAACAAAAAGTCAATGCACTAAATAGGAGAAGATATTTGCAAATGACACATTTAATAAGGGAGTTAATATATGAAATACATGAAGCAGTCATACAACTCAACATTTAAAAACAAACAATCTGATTAAAAATTGAGCAGAGGACCTGAATAGACATTTTTCCATGGAAGATATACAGGTGGCTAATAGGCCTATGAAAAGATGTTCAAAACATCACTAACCATCAGGGAAATGTAATCAAAACCACAATGAGGTATTACCTCACACCTGTCGGATCAGCTATTATGAAAAAGACAATAAAGAATAGGTACTGGAGAGGATGTGGAGAAAAGGGAGCCCTTGTGCACTGTTGGTGGGAATGCAGACGGGTGCAGCCACTGTGGAAAACAGTATGCAGGTTCCTCAAAAAATTAAAAATGGATCTTTTTGAAACATAAATTAGATCATGTCACTCTTCTGCTTACATTTCATTCTGAATGTAAGCTGAATCCTCACCATCACCAGTAAAGGCTTATCCCATATGGACCCCAGCTGCCACCCCGAATTCATTTCCTGCCACTCTGTGTACTTGCTCACTCCCACTACCCTGGTCTCCCTGCTTTACTCAAACCTCCCAAGAAAGCTCCCACCCCGGGCCTTTGCTATTACTGTCCCTCTGCCTGGAACACTACCCTCCACCCCAGATATTGGCTTGCTTCACCCCGTTTCTTCACATTGCTGCTCAGATGTCACTTTATCAGAGAGACCCTCTCTAACTACCAGAGACACAGTAGCACCCCCTTCTGTCCTGTCTGTCCCTTTGCCTTGCGTTTTTCTCTCATTAGCACTTGATCCCACCTACCTCTTTCTTGCTAGAATGAAGCTCCATAGGAGCGGGGATGTGAGCTGCTTTGTTTGCTGATCTATTTCCAGCTCTTAGAATAAGCACTCAGCAAATATTTGGTGAATGTATGACTGAAATGGCCAAATTAAATTATTTCTTGGTCATTTTTAAAATTGAGATATAATTGACATATAACATTGTATTAGTTTTAGGTGTAAATTAATACTTTAAATACTAAAACTACATATGTAAATCTAAGTATGGTTTTTTCCTAAATGAAATTATATTGTATAAGTCTTTCAAGAAAATTCAGTTTTGTTTTGACGATGTTTTGATATGCTTCAATAACATTAAAGCATAGCTGAAAAACCTAAAGTGGAAACATTCCAGTGTATTTTTTTTCTGGTGGGGAAGGACACAAGCAGTATCTATGACTTGTCAGTTGCTTTGAAATGTAGGGTCTCCTTTGAAATATGCACTATGCTGGGTCCTGGTGAGGAAGTGCTGACTGCTCTGTCGAAGAATGAAATGTTTATGGTCATGACGGCTGTTTGATGGGAACCTTTAGTGTCCGTAGTACTAACAGTCAATCATATGCATTTGTTTAAATACCATTCTAGACACTGAAGAGAATTTTAGAAAAGTAGATGTTAATGGTAAGATGAAGAAAATGTTTGTGGTATTTAGAAATGCCACTTTTTCATCCAGATTTTCTTGGTTTCTTTAAATTTAGATTAGGATTTTTTATGCTAAAATGTATTATGCCCCAGAGCAACATCCTGTAATAATTGGGCTGTCTGCCTGCTGTGTCAGCTGGTGTACCTGGCGTGCTTGCTGCAGGGGACACCGTGCTTTGCAGGAGGACAACGCACTGAACTTCACCCTTGCTCTGTCACTGCTTGATCTGTGTTCACGGGAGGTCATCTAACCTTATTAGGCTAAGATTCCACATCTGTACCAGGAAGGATGTAGGACAAGAAGCTATCTAAGAAATTTTATACTTCCTAGGCCAAGTGCCATACATTTAAATGAACTTTTATTTTCTTTCTGTACCTTCTATGTATGAAAACAGGTTTATGCCCTGAGGGCGATCTGTTTTACTTTGTGGGTTAAGTGGCTGAGCAATTATGAGAGTCATATTTGTAGGGTCCTTCTTCTGAGTTAGAGAAAATCCTTATTGTTAGCACAGAAGGTTAAACAATCGGCTCATGTTCTTGAGGCGAAAGTCTGATGTTTTCATCACTCCCATTTGGTTTTCATGAGCATTAACATAGAAGCCTTCTCCTTTACATTTTAATCATTGTTTTAGTTACGTGTTTCTCAAGATATTTCCCCATCTTGCTTTGATTGCTGAATATTTCCATTTTCTTATGTGATTATTTTGGGCTTTCTTTATGTTTCAATCTACTTTCCAAGATATTAAATTACCAAAGGGTTTTCATTTTGCATCTCTACTGGATTACTTTGATGCAATAAAGGAGGCTTTTATTTAAACTTCATCACATTTTGGGTTGATTCTAGAATTGTATTATTGGAAATCATCTTTATTGCCTTTTGGTATTAGATTAGATTAACTTATTTTCATTTGACACAGTTCCTTATGTGGTAATAATCCCAATGGTTTCTGCTTATTTCCCTGCAAGGTTTTCTTTGATCTTCATGGTTGTCCTTGGTTCACTTGCCTGCAACATGTATATGCCTTCTGGTGCCGCTTTGTGTTTCCTTGGTTCTCCTTATGTACAGTGCTCTGTATTGCTAGGGTTTTATGTTTGCAATGTCTTCCCTTGTTTACCTTTCTCATTTTGAAATTATGTTCAGTTTTGCTTCAGGTATTTTATGTGTTTCTGTCTTCCTCTGGAGCATACAAGTATTATGATAGCAAAGGAAAAACAGACACACTTTTCAAACAGACATTTTCAGTGTTTTGGCCTTGTGAATTTTCCCATTTCGCTGTGAAAGAATCTTCTTGGGATGACCTAGTTCTGCCTTAACTGATGGAGAACAAGTTCTGGATCCTGTGACAGCCCTCGCTGGGTTGTGTTTACAGCTCTCCATACCATGGAGCATGTTCTTAAAAGAGGTTAGGTCGCAAAAGAAGTGTTAGCACATTCTGGAACTCTGGAGATGTTGTCAGCAGGCATATCAGGAAGGCAGTGCACCAATTAAGGAGCCAATTTTCCTAGTGTTTCATAGGCACCTATAACTCCATCTGTTCATTCCACCAGGCATTTATCTACTATCTCCTCTATGTGTGAGATGTTGGGAACCACAAAAATAAAAGATACAGTTAATTGTCTTCAAAGAACTCATGTTCTGGTGGGTGAACCACATACATAACGCTATGGTGTTGAGGACGGCATTATGATGAAGTAATGCCTAGGTTTAGAATTAGACAGACAGAGAAGTGGGAAAGGAATGTTTGGGGCAGAAAGTAGCACATGAGGGAACACAGCACCTTGGAAACTTGGTGCATTTGGCACATCTGGAGCCTGGGGCTGTGTGTGTCCAGGAGATGGGCTGCAGAAGAAGAGGACCAGAACCAGACTGTGCCTGTGCTGGGCCAAGTCTCTTCAGTGAGAGTTCAAGTGGATATAGTTTCAGGGAACTTTCCCTGGGCTTCATCCTGTGGGAGGTTGGGAGGCTGTTTAGAGGACCTGTTACCTAGACTGGCAGGTGGTTAAGTCTCTGCCTTCTGAGCTTGTCTTATAATCTGGTCTGTACAGGATGATTCAAATCCTACCAAGAGCATCAACACCTTGGACATCGAGTGACCAGAAGGCTTTCTTAGTGGTCTTCTAAGGGGCTGATGGTATAGAGACAGGATTGTGGACTTTTATTTCAAACTTTGCAGCCTCTTTTATTTGTTGACATTTGTCATTTATGTAGAAAGGCAGAAACACTAAAACCAAAGCATCTCTATTGACTCCCAGACTCCAGACAAAAGGGCCTACTGCTGGATGTTTAATAGGCATCTCAAATTTTATGTCTAGAACCAAAATCTTATTTCCTGTCTTAGGAACAAACAAACATCTGTTCTTGTTTTTTTGTTGTGGTTGTTGTTTGTTTGGTTTTTGTTCACCATCTCAGCTGATGACACAATCATTCACCCTGATACTCAGAATAAAACTGTGGAATCATTCCGACCATCTTTCTCCCTCTCACATTTCACATCTAATCCATCTGTAAGCCTGTTGGCTCTATCTTCAAAATGCATCTGTCCCCAATCCTGCCACTTCTCACCACATCCGCTGCACCCTGAGTAAATCACCATCCTATCTGCTTGACATTGCAGAAATAGGCTCCTGGTTTTTGTAATTCCATTCTTGCCTGCTTCGGTCTGGTCTCCACCCAACTGCCAGTGATCCTTTAAAGACCTGCACCTGATCTGATTCTATTTCTGCTCAAAATATTCTAATGGCTTCCATTCACACTTAGAGTAAAAACCATGGTGTAGGGTCTGCAAGATTTTCCATAGTCTCGCCCTTGATCATATCTCCGATTTCATCTTCCACCAGCCTGCTTGCTCTAGCCACACAGATCTGGCTGGCTCAGCATGCCAACATTCTCTCACCTTGAGCCTTTGCAACCACTGGTCCCTGTGCCTGGAACACTCTCCTGGGTGTTTTTGTTGCTTGCTTACTTCCTTCAGGTCTCTGATTTTGATTTTTTTGTTTATTCTATTATAGTTGTCCCAATTTTCCTCCCTTTGCCCTCCTCCGTCCAGCCCACCTCCTGCTCCCACAGTCCATCCCCACACCATGTCCATGCCCATGGGTCATTCATACATGTTCACTGACAGCCCCCTTCCCCTTCTTTCTACCCCGCCCCCCAACCCTCTTTCCTCTGGCAGCTGTCTGTCTGTTCTCTGTTTCTATGTCTCTGGTTCTATTTTGCTCATTAGTTTATTTTGTTCATTAGATTCCTCTTACAAGTGAGATCATATAGTATTTGTCCTTCACTAACTGGCTTATTTCACTTAGCACAAGAGTCTCCAGTTCTATCTATGCTTTTGCAAAGAGTAGGAATTCCTTCCTCTTTATTTCTTCTGTGTAGTATTCCATTGTATAAATGTACTGCAGCTTTCTGATTCATTCATCTACTGATGGGCACTTAGGCTATTTCCAACACTTGGCTATTGTAAATAGTGCTGCTATGAACATAGGGGTGCATAGGTCCTTTTGAATTGGTGATTCGGGATTCTTAGGGTATATTCCCAGCAGTAGAATCACTGGGTCAAAAGGAAGTTCCATTTTTAGTTCTTCGAGGAAATTCCATACTGTTTTCCACAGTGGCTGCACCAGTCTGCATTCCTGCCAACAGTGCATGAGGGTTCCCTTTTCTCCACATCCTTGTCAGCACTTGTCTGTTGATTTGTTTATGATGGCCATTCTGACTGGTGA
This sequence comes from Macrotus californicus, assembly GCA_007922815.1. NCBI lineage: Eukaryota > Metazoa > Chordata > Mammalia > Chiroptera > Phyllostomidae > Macrotus > Macrotus californicus. The sequence continues at coordinate 2,670 of VMDR010024406.1, read as the reverse complement.
GAAGTGGTATCTCATTGTGGTTTTAATTTGCATCTCTGATGGCTAGTGATGCAGAGCATCTTTTCATATGTCTCTGGCCCTCTGTATGTCCTCCTTGGAGAAGTATCTGTTCAAGTCTTTTGCCCATTTTTTAATTGGATTTTTTGTCTTCCTGGAGTGGAATCATATGAGTTCTTTATATATTTTGGAGATCAAACCCTTGTCTGAGGTACCATTGGCAAATATGTTTTCCCATATAGTTTGTTCTCTGTTCATTTTAATGCTGTTTTCTTTAGCCATGCAGAAGCTTTTTAATTTGATGAGGTCCCATTTGTTTATTCTTTCCTTTATGTCCCTTGCTTTAGGGGACACATCATTGAAGAAGTTGCTGCGTGGAATATCTGATATTTTCCTGCCAGTGTTTTCCTCTAGGACTTTTATGGTGTCATGGCATATATTTAAGTCTTTTATCCACTTGGGATTTATTTTTGTGTATGGTGTAAGTTGGTGGTCGAGTTTCATTTTTTTGCATTTAGCTATCCAGATCTCCCAACACCATTTGTTGAAGAGGCTATTTTTACTCCATTTTATGCTTCTTTCCCCTTTGTTGAATATTAACTGACCGTACAGACTTGGGTTTATTTCTGGGCTCTCTATCCTGTTCCATTGGTCTATGTGTCTGTTCTTATGCAGTACCAGGCTGTTTTGATTACAGTGGCCTTGTAATACAGTTTGATATCAGGTATTGTGATCCCTCCTGCTTTGTTCTTCTTTCTCAAAATTGCTACAACTATTCGGGGTCATTTATGGTTCCATATAAATTTCTGAAATGTTTGTTCTATATCTGTGAAATATGTCATTGGTACTTTAATAGGTATTGCATTGAATCTATAAATTGCTTTGGGTAGTATGGTCATTTTGATGATGTTAATTCTTCCTATCCATGAACATGGTACATGCTTTCATTTGTTTGTGTCTTCCTTAATTTCTTTCTTCAGTGTTGTATAGTTTTCTGAGTACAGGTCTTTTACCTCCTTGGTTAGGTTTATTCCTAGGTACTTTTTTGCTAATTTTTTAATTGGATTTATTGTCTTCCTGGTGTTGAGTCATATGAGTTTTTATATATTTTGGAGATTAGACCCTTGTCTGATGTATCATTGGCAAATATATTCTCCCATACAGTTGGTTCCTTTTTCATTTTGATGATGGTTTCTTTAGCTGTGCAGAAGCTTTGTTATTTGATGTAGTACCAATTTTTTATTTTTTTCTTTATTTCCCTGGCTGTAGGAAATGTATCAGCAAAAATATTGCTGTGTGGGATATCTGAGATTTTACTGCCTGTTTTCCTTTAGTACTTTTATGGTGTCATGACTTATACTTAAGTCTTTTATCCATTTTGAGTTATTCTAGTGTATGGTGTAAGTTGATGGGTGGTCTAATTTCATTTTTTTTGCTTGTACCAGTCTAGTTCTCCCACAACCATTTATTGAAGAGGCTATTTTTACTCCATTGTATGCTCATGCCCCCCTTTGATTAAATGTCAAGTAATCAGAAATGGTTTCCTTGATCACTCTACATGGAAAGCACTTACAACTTTCTATCCCCTTACCCTGTTTTATTTTTTAATAACTTTTTAAAGATTTATTGAGGCATAATTGATATACAAAAGTCACAAACATTCAATGCATACATTTTGATGAGTTTGACATATGCATACACCATGATACCATTATCGCAACCCAGGCACTGACCATAGCCACCACTTGCAAATTTCCTGTGTCGAGGTGGTGTGTGTGAGGGAGGAGGGTGTTGCAGTAAGAACACTAACTGTGGGAGTTGTCTTCAACACACTTACAGTGCACAACACAGTGTTGTCATCTATAGGTGCTGTGTCGTACAGTACAACATGGTGTTGTCATCTGTAGGTGCTATGTCGTACAGTACAACATGGTGTTGTCATCTATAGGTAGGTGCTGTGTTGTGCAGCACATTTCTACAGCTTTTTCATCTTATATAGCTGAGACTTTATACCCATCTAGCAACAATTCCCCATTACCCACCTCCCCCCCCGTCCCTGGCGGCCATCATTCCACCTTCTGCTCTATGAATTTGACTATTTTAGGTACCTCATAATGAGTGGAATCATGCAGTATATGTCCTTCTGTGACTAGCTTGTGTCACTTAGCATGGTGTCCTCAAGGTTCATCCTGTTGTTGAAATGTAGAATTCCCTTCCTTCTTAAGGCTGAATAATGTTTCATTGTATGTATGTATCATATTTTCTGTACTCATTCATCTGTTGATGGTCATTTGGGTTGTATTCATTTTTAGCTAGTGTGTATAGTGCCCCAGTAAACAAGGGACCATGATGTCAGGGAAATGTAGATCAAAACCACAATGAGATATCACCTCATATCTGTTATGATGGCTGTTATTAAAAGAACCCAAACAAAGAGAAGTTTTGGTGAGCACATGGAGAAATTTGAGTGCTTACACACTGTTGGTAGTGATGTAGGAGGTGAAACAACTATGGGAAACTGTGTGGAGATTCCTCAAAAATTAAAGATAGAATTACAATATGATCCAGCAATCCTCCTTCTGGGTATATATTCATAACTCTTTTTCCTACCTGATATTTCATTATTGTTTTAACTAGTTTATTTGTATAGTGTCTATGTCTGCCCCAGAATGT
>VMDR010024405.1:0-15046 GCA_007922815.1 Macrotus californicus | reverse complement strand
GAAGCATAAATGGTAGGTAGAAGATAGACAGGAGGGGGTTAAGAATAGTATAGGAAATGGAGAAGCCAAAGAACTTATATGTATGACCCATGGGCATGAACTAAAGAGGGGTGGTGATGTGGGTGGGAGAGGGTTTCAGGGCAGAGGGGAATAAAGGGGAGAAAAAAATGGGACAACTGTAATAGCATAATCAATAAAATATAATTTTTAAAAAGAACATAAAATCAATCTGAGGTATCTAGAGTCTAAAAAATGAATTTCTACAAAATTACCCATTTGGAAGGAATATATAGCTGACTTAGTTTGCTGGAATAGGAATTCCACTGGCATCAAAACATTTAAGAAACACCCAGCCACAACTTAATTCTCCTCTTTTACTGGTTGACTAGGAAATTTAAAAAAGCAGATGAAACAATGTTGAAGCAGTCAAATTTATAAGTGTGTACCAGGTACTTTTAAAGGAATGAAATTACTGTTCACTAAAAACTCTTACAAGAAAATGAAATGAGTTCAAGTTCTGGCCAAGATGGAGGTGTAGGTAGAAATGCTTTGCTTCCTTGCACAACCAAAAGAAGGATAACAACCAGTTTAAAAACAATAAACAACCAGAAGTGCCAGAAAATCAAACTGCGTGGAACTCCAACAACCAAGGTGTTAAAGAAGCATTCACCAAGACCCTTAGGAGGGGCGGAGATGGGAGATGGGCAGCTGATGGCAGAGGATGCACAGCAAGGTGGTGGACCACATGGGTGAGGTGGGGCTGGCTGAACAGGAAATTAAAGACTCAAAGCTAGCGGCAAAAACTTCAGGAGTTGCCATGGTGGGAGAAACTCCCAGTCTCACAGGACATTTTGTTGGAAAGTGGGTCTAGAGCAGAGCAAGTGAGCAGCATTGTTTCCTCTCTGACCCCTCCCCCATAGAGAGCACTACAACGCAGCAAAGAGGGTTGGCCAGCTCTGGCAAATACCTAAAGCCCCACCTCCTTACAACATAACAGGTGCACTGAGACAAAGAAATATGGCCCAAATGAAGGAACAGATCAAAACTCCAGAAAAAGAGCTAAGCGATGAGGAGATAGACAACCTATCTGATGCACAGTTCAAAACACTGGAAATCAGGATGCTCACAGAACTGACTGAGCTTGGTCACAAAATGGAGGAAGAAATGAAGGCTATCCAAAGTGAAATAAAGCAAAATATACAGGGAACCAATAGTGAAGGGAAAGAAACCGGGACTCAAGTCAATGATTTGGAAGAAAAGGAAGAAATAAACATCCAACTGGAACAGAATGAAGAAACAAAAACTCAAAAAAATTAGAAGAGGCTTAGGAACCTCCAGGACGTCTTTAAACATTCCAACATCCAAATCATAGGAGTGCCAGAAGGAGAAGAGGAAGACCAAGAAATGGAAAACTTATTTGAACAAATAATGAAGGAGAACTTCCCCAATTTGGCAAAGGAAATAGACTTCCAAGAAGTCCAGGAAGCAGAGAGTCCCAAAGATATTGGACCCAAGGAAGAACACACCAAGGCACATCATCATTAAGTTACCCAAGATTAAAGATAAAGAGAGAATCTTAAAAGCAGCAAAAGGAAAGGAGACAGTTACCTACAAAGGAGTGGCCATAAGACTATCAGCTGATTTCTCAAAAGAAATCTTACAGGCAAGAATGGGCTGGAAAGAAGTATTTGAAGTCATGAAAGGCAAGGAACTACATCCAAGATTACTCTATCCAGTAAAGCTATCCTTTAGAATGGGAGGACAGATAAAGTGCTTCCCAGAGAAAGTCAAGTTAAAGGAGTTCATCATTACCAAGCCTTTATTATAAGAAATGTTAAAGGGAAATAAGTCCCTTGAACATTTAATCTACCATTTATGTTACTTATTCTCTGTACCTTTTCCTCCTCTCTGCACCTCCCACTCCCCCGCGTCCACTGCCAAATGCCTGAACATCTGGGCCCTGGTCTTGGGCCTCCTTTGGACCATAGGATTCACTGTTCTTCTGGTGTTGTGGGCAGTCAACTATGCAATAATGCAGGGCAGCAGAGGCTACTAGATACGTCTGTCATGGTAATTTTCATCATTTGACTGGCTTGCTGATGATATGGCAGAAATTTTGATGTCATGAAGACTTAGGAGGCTTCTGGTGGCTGCCTATAGCCTGTCACCCTTCCCACAGCTGTTCATCTGCATGTGCGTCTACAACTGAATGCAATAAAGGACACGCACATGAAAAAAAAAGATCAAAAGCTATGAACAATAAAACGACAATAAATTCACAACTCTCAACAACTCAACTTAAAAAACTAAAATAAAAACTAAGCGAACAACTAGAATAGAAACAGAATCAGAGAAATGGAGATCACATGCAGGGTTTTCAGTGGGGAGGGGGAGAGGAAGAATGGGGGGGACAGAGATAATTGGTGGGCATAGAATAGATGGGGAGAGGTTAAGAATGATATAGGAAACAGAGAAGTCAATAACCTATATGTACAACTCATGGACACAAACTAAGGAGGAGAATGCCAGAGTGTTGTGGGGGTGCAGGGCAGAGGGGTGATAAAGGTGAGTAAAAGAATAAGACAACTGTAATAGTATAATGTATAAAATATACTTAAAAATGAAAAAAAAAGAAAATGAAGTGAAGCACAGTGGAATCCCTTTGTACTTGCAGATCATGTGGTAATGTGCAAACCAGGCCATGTGCCCACTCTCTGTTTCTGAAGCACATCTCACCCTCTTCATCTGTCTAAATCCTACCTTTGCTCTCAAGACACTCTCAAAACCATTTCAAATGTCAAATCACAGAGTGATCTTGAGAGGGCAAAGGGAGTTGGGGGAGGTAGAAGAGGGTATAGGATGGATTAACGGTGTAGAAGGAGATTGACTTGGGGTGATGAGCACACAGTACAATATGCAGATGATGCATTATAGAGATCTATACCTGAAACTTATATAATTTTCTTAACCAATGTCACCCCAATAAATTCAATAAAAAATAAGTAAAAGGTGGGGGCCTTTGAGGGTGGCTATATCATGACGGTAGGGCCCACATGAGTAGGATTAATACCCTTTTAAAAGGGACCTCATACTAGATTTAATGGGGGAATCATTTTGTAAGTTATATAAATGTCTAATGACTTTACTGCACACTTGAAACTAATATTGAATGTCAACTCTAATTGAAAGATTTAAAAAATATTAAAAATAAATAAAAAAATATAAATTAGATCATGTCATTCTTGAGTCTAAACGCCTTAAGGGCTCCAGCAGTAGTCAGCTGTCCAGGCAGAATCATGGCTGGGACGGGGTGACACTGATGGGAGAAGAGTGTCTTACTCATTCCTCCAGTTTCCTCCGTCCCAGTCCTGGTGGCATCAGGTACTGGTACAAGGCAGAATGGTGCTCCCTTGAGAGTATGCTGAGCACTCACTGTGACTGCTTAGTTCTAGTGTGGCAGCAGATGCAGGAAAGAAAGTGTGTAAATGATTCTGATGATTCTGACAGTCTTTTCAGATCCCATGAGGAAATGTTACCTGCCCCCTGTCCTACCCTGCCCCAGCCAGTCTGGCCCACCAAGCCCTGCGGGCAAAGGCTGGGACAGCTGCCTGGGTAGCCAGCGAACAAACGTCTGGTCAGGTGTCTGAACAGTGCCTCAGCCGCAGCTGTCCTAGGAAGGAGATGGAGGAAGGCACCTGCTGGGATCAGCTGCGCACGGAGACCTGCACTGCCATGATGCGGTGACTAGCCACGGCTGCGTGACCCAGCCATGCTGTTTCTTCCCTGCCACACCCAGGGAACCTGCGAACCCCCCATGGCAGGAAGCAGCTCCCTGGCCCCTGAGAACCCAAGACCTTCTGTGGAGCCCTTGAGCTCTCACAGCTGATCTCAGACTGTGGACCCTGGACATCTTAAATCCTGGGATGTGGCCTGTTTCAACTTTTTAATCCATTCTTACAAAGAAAGCCAGGTCTGGGTCCCTTGTACACTGCTCAAAGGTGTGTGAGCACTCAGCGAGTGGCAGTGAGACCTGGTTTACCCTGGGACATGTGCTGAGTGGCCTCAGACCCAGCACTGACACTGAGTTTAAACTTGTATTCAGTCTGGTGAATATCACCTGCACCTACCCGATGACTGACTGAGAACCTGCCTCATCCAACCCCAGTACCACCAGGCACTCTTTCAGTGACTGAGCCTAAGAAGCAGCTGGCAGAGGCAGATCTTGGCGTGTCTTGGTACCTTTGCTGACCTGTTCCTGGGACTGTTGCTGGTAAAAGCCAGCTTTGGTGCTCTGCTTGGTCCTTCCTGTACCCACCCAGGCCCAGCACAGTAGCCTGGATTGCTTTCTAGCTCTAAACAGTTTTCCCAGGGCCAGTCAAGGTAGCATCTGATATTGGTCAGCACCAGAATTCCTCCAAGAAGCCCCAGAATGAATGTACCCTGTGGCCAGCCTCAGACTACATCACAGGAGGATCCAATTAGCTTCACAACAGCATATCCAATGGGAGACCTCGGCAGGAACCAGACCCTGCAAAGGCAAATTCGGCTCTATGTGGTCAGCACCTGCACAGCAGCCTCATACACTGTGGTCATCACAGTCATCCAGCCTAATGGCTGACAACACACATGAATGAGCCATAGTCATCAAGACTCAATTCCAACAGGAGGGCTCACATAACCCACACATGGGACATTCCTGGAGCACCAGCCCTGGTGATGAAGGAGACTGCACCACTGGATACCACAGGACACCTAAAATATAAGCCACCCTATCAAGACTGGAAGTCAGAGCTGATCTACCTAATACACAGAAACAAAGAAACAGCTAAAAAGGGGAGACTAAGAAACATGCCCCAAGTGAAAGAGCAGGAGATACCTACAGAAAAAAAGCTGAATGAAGTAGAAGCAAGCAATCTACCAGATACAGAGTTAAAAATCAATGGTTATAAGGATACTCAAGGAACTCAGGGAAAAGAATGGATGAAATTGATGAGAACTTGAACAAAGAGATAGTAAGCCTGAGAAAAGACACAGAAATGATAAAAAAGAACCTGTCAGAAATGAAGAATACACTAGAGAAATAGTCAGTAGGAGGAAGCAGAGGATCGAATCAGTGATTTGGAAGATAAGGTGGAAGAAATAATCAGAACAGGAAAAAGAAAAAAGAATGAAGAAAGAGGATAATTTATGGGATCTTGGGAACAACATAAACTGTAACACCCACATCATTGTAGTAGCAGAAAGAGAAGAGAAAGAGCAAAGGATTGAGAAACCATTGGAAGAAATAATGACTGAAAACTTCCCTAACTTGGTGAAGGAAAGGACACACAAGCCCAGGAAGCACAGAGTCCAAACAAAATGACCCCGAAGAGGCCCACACCAAGAGGTACCATAATTAAAATGGCAAAGATCAAAGACAAAGAGAGGATCTTAAAAGCAGCAAGAGAAAGATGGTTAGTTACCTATACTGGAACTCCCATAAGTCTGTCAGCAGATTTCTCAACAGAAATGTTTTACACAAGAAGGAATTGTCACAAAATATTCAAATTGATGAAAAGCAAAAACATACAAACAAGACTACCCTACCCAGTAAGACTATCACTGAAAACTGAAGGAGAAATAAAGAGCTTCCCAAACAAAACAAAACAAAACAAAACAAAAAGCTAAAAAAGTTCATTACCACCAAATTGGTATTACAAGAACTGTTAAGGGTCTTTTAAAAAAGAAGAACAAGAAGGAAGAGAAGGAGAAGGGGGAGAGGAAGGGGAAAGAGAGGAGAGAAAGAGAAGAAAAATGGGGAACATAGTCAAAAGAATAAAATTTGAATAAATATGTACCTGTCAATAATCACTTTAAATGTAAAAGGCTTAAATGCTCCAGTGGAAAGACACAGGACACCTGCGTGGATAAGAAAACAAAATCCTCATATATCCTGTCTATAAGAGACCCATCTCATAATGAAAGATACACACAGATAAAACTAAAGGGATAGAAAAAAAAAGAAAGAAATATAGCTAAAGAAACCAAAATTTAAAAAAAAGTACTGTGATAAAAAAAATATTTCATGCAAAGGGAAAAAAAAGTTGTGGTAGAAATACTTATATCTGACAAAACTGACTTTAAAACCAAGGCTATAGAAAGAGACAAAGAAGGACATGACATAATGATAAAGGGAACAATCCAACAAGAGGATATCCTTCGTAAACACTTATGAACCCAACATAGGAGCACCTAAGTCCATAAAGAAAATCTCGATGCACATACAGGGAGAGATAAGCAGCAATGCAATTATGATAGGGGATTTGTAACACTGATTTAACATCACTGGATATGTCTTCCAGACAGAAAGAAAAAACAAAACAAAACAGCGGCCTTAAATGACACACTAGATCACATGGATTTAATTGGTATCTTCAGAACATTTAATCCCAAAGCAGCAGAAGATACATACTTTTCAAGTGCACATGGAATATTTTTTATGATACACATGTTGTGACTCAAAAATGTCTCAATAACTTAATAATTTTGAAGTCATATCAAGCATCTTCTTTAACCATAATGATATGAAACTAGAAATCAATCACAAGAAAAAACTGAAAAACACACAAAGACAAGGAGGCTAAATAAATGTTATTAAACAATGAATGGTTTAACAATGAGATCAAGGAAGAAATCAGAAGATACCTTGAGACAAATGAATGAGGACACAACAAGCCACAATCTGTGGACACAGCAAAAGCAGTCCTAAGAGGAAAATTTACAGCATTTCAGGCCTGCCTTAAGGAACAAGAAAAATCTCAAACAAGCAATCTTACTTTACACTTAGAGGAAATAAAAAAGAAGAAAAAACAAAACTGCAAGTCAGTAGAAGAAAGGAAATAATAAAGATCAGAGCAAAAGTAAACAAAATAGAGTGTAACGAACAATACAAAAGATCAAAGACCCAAAACGTGGGGCTCTGAAAAGATAAACAAGATTGACAAACCTTTATCCGGATCCATCAAGAAAAAGAGAGGACCCAAATAAAATCAGAAATCAAAGACAAGAAGTAACAACGGACTTCACAGAAATGCAAAGAACTGTAAGAAACCATTGTGAACATCTATATGCCAAGAAATTGGGCAATCTGGATGAAATGGATAAACTCCTAGTAAAATACAGTCTTCAAAAACTGAACCTGGAAAAAGCAGAAAATCTGAATAGACCAATTATAATGAATGAAATCGAAGCAGTAATGAAAAAACTTTCATGAAACAAAAGTCTTGGACCAGGTAGCTTAACAGGTGAATTTTGCCAAAGAAGAACTAACCCTACCCTCCTTAGAGTGCTCCACAAATGTCAAGAGGAAGAAAGACTCCCAGAGTAATTTTGCAAGGCCGGCAATATTATAATTGCAAAACCAGATGAAGACATTACAAAGGAAAAAAAATTCATGCCAATATCCCCAATGGACAGAGATGCTAAAATCCTCAACAGAGTATTAGCAAGCCAGATCCAGCAAAGTATTAAGAAGATCATACACCATGACAAAGTGGGACTTATTCCAAGAATGCAAGGTTGATGAAGTATCTGTAAATCAGCAAACATGATATATCACATAAAAAATTGAAGGATAAAAACCACATATATATCAATAGATACAGAAAAAGAATTTCATAAAATTCAGTACCCGTTTATGATAGTGAGTCACAGCAAAGTGGGAATACAGGGAACGTACCTCAACAGAAGGCCACATATGACAAACCCACAGCCAGTGTCACACTCAATGGGCAAAAGCTAAAAGATTACCCCTTAAGATCAGGAACAAGACAGGGTGTCTGCTTTCACCACTTTTATTCAACGTAGTACTGGAAGGCCTAGCCACAGGGCCAGACAACAGGAATAAATAAAAGGCACCCAAACTGGAAGGGAAGAAGTAAAACTCTCATGATTTGCAGATGACATGATACTGTATATGGAGCACCCTACAGATTTCATGAAAAAGCTACTAGAACTGATAAATATATTCAGTAAAGTAGCAGGATACAAAATGTCCAGAAGTCAGTTGCATTTTTATACAACTGTAATGAACTATCAGAAAGGGAAATTAAAGAGAATAATGCCATTTAAAATTGGGAAAGATGCAAGGGTGGTAAAATATCTGCAAATTAATAAACATGATATACTATATTATAAACAAAATGAAGGATAAAAATCACATGATCATATTAATAGACACAAGGAAAGCATTTGATCAAATCCAGCACCTATTTATGATAAAAACTATCAGCAAAGCAGAAATAGAGAGAGCATACCTCAACATAATAAAGGCCATATAGGAGAAACTCACAGCCAACATCACAGTCAATGGGCAAAAACTGAAATTGTCTTACTTAAGATTGGGAACAAGGCAAGGATGTTGTTTCTCACAAGTGTTATTCGACATGGCACTGGAAGTCCTAGCCACAGCAAAGGAGGATACAAAGAAGAAGAAGAGGACAAGAAGAAGATACAAAAGGCATTCCTATTGAAAAGGAAGAAATAAAACTCTTTATTTGCTGATGATATGATGCTGCATATAGAGAACCCTAAAGATTCCACCATAAAGCTATGAGAACTGATGAATGAATTCAGGAAAGTAGTGGATACAAAATAAATATCCAGAAACCAGTTGCATTTTTATACACTAATAATGAACTATCAGAACAGGAAATTAAGAGAACAATCCTATTTACAATTGCATCAAAAATAAAATAAATAATAAAATAAAATAAAACAAAATAAAATACCTAGGAATAAATTTAACCAAGAGCATAAAAGACCTTCTCGGCACCTTGGCTGGTTCCCGGTGGCTCTCACAGTCACAGTGCCCGTAAGTGATGCTACTCAAGTATGCAAGATGATCAGAGGAAAGGATGCACCATCAGCAGGAGCATGTGCTTTTTAATGATCTGCAGATCCCAACTGCAGAAATGTACTTATGCCCTGTCAAAGGTAGGGATGATTAATAACTTTTCTCTGTGTACCTGGCAGAATGGTGCCCAAAACCATGGTAATAATAATTCCTTGTCTTCATATGCTCTCTCCTTCCAGAGATGGCTCCAATTTATCTTCCAACTTGGCTGCAAGAAGCGAAAGGTAATGCTGGTGGGTGAAATCAACACACCCCATCCCAGAGAGGGTTAAACTAAGATGAGAGACAGAAGTCCAACACTCTCTCAGGGTTCAAGCCAGGGAAATTCTAATTGCCCATCAAAGACTCTGCCATTTAGGGTAAAAATGTCAAGCTGTCATATGGACTTTTCATTGTCTGAACCCAGTGAAATTTATTTGTTCCTTATGTCCCATCATGTGGGTCAGGGAGCCGAGGTGGCTTATCATCTCCACACAGTGACTCAGAGACCCAGGGCTTCTCCGACATATGGCTCCACCAAGTGCCCTGGAGGCCAGGTGCCCCACTGCATTCAGCTGACAATTAACACAGACTACTAGTGTGCAGGACAGATGGACGGTGGTGTCAAGAAGGACCAGAAGGAGCCACTCACAGCTGGTTCTGCCTCTGGCCAGACCTGAACTGCATGGCCAGAGAGGTTCGGAAATGGAGAACAGTACAGACACTGTGTAACTCAGAACCCAGGACAGCATGCCCACCCTCTTGTCCTCATACCTGTGTAGCCAACTCCGTCCACCTTCTTCAGGAAGAATATACAGAGAGAAGAATAAAAGTACCTCAGGCCAACCAGCGTAGCAGTTCAAAGGACTGTGAGTAAAGAAAACACTGTCTACTTACGTCTAAAGAATTTCTAAAGAAAATCTCCTCGTTGTCCAGACTCACTTTCTTCCTTTCTTCTTCTTAAAAAAAGAGCACCCATCATTCTGGAGCCACGAGGATGGAGCAGGTGCCAGCCAGCCGTCCCCTACTGGTGACAACCCTGAGCTCACCCATGACCAATGACATGAAAAATCATTCTTGTATTTCAACTATAAGAACCATAATGACCAACATACAAAAAACCCACCCACTCCTAAAAATTAACAGTTCATGTTAGACCTGAGACAGAAGAGAGAAACCAGCATCCGCGGATTCTGGAAGCAAGCAGCAGCAGGCAGACGGGGGACAGAAATCAGAACTGGACGAGTGACCAGCACAATGGAGGACTAATTGGTTTTCCCACCTTGATCTCAGCTCTGTCCTAAAGGTGGTGAGTCTCAGCACTGCTCCAGGAGCAGGAGGGGAATGACGCAGAGAGGACTGGACAAGGGGCCTGCGGAGCCAGAGTGGGGGACTGCTGGGGACCCTTCCCTCTTCTTTCCCAGCCCTGCTCCCACCCCGAAGCTGCAGCCATGGCCGGGGCATGAGCTCCTAAAATGCTGAGGAAAACCCATCTCTGGGAAAACGGGACCCTGTACCCCACAATTTGGGAAGAATCCTGCTGCTTTTTCTTTTCTTTTCTCTTGCCTGTTTGTCCCCCACCCCAAACCACCCAGTTATATGAAGCTTCCACACAGCACATGGGGGAAGAGGAATCTAAGATTCTGAGAGGAACCAGAACTTCCAGCCAAAGGACAGGGAAGGTGGCAGAGACGACAAGAGAAGATGCACTGACGGTGAGCTGGGCCCGCAGGGAGCATACACTGGATGCCAGCATGGGCTCTGCGCACGCTTGTGCTGAGCCCCCCCACAGATGCTGAGACAGAACTGCGGTCTGAACTTAATGTTCTCATGGACTAAAAGAGTGGTCTCTCAGAAGACATAGAACCCCGCTCAGCAAGGGCAGCACATCCATTTCTAGCTTCATCCGAAGTTTGGAGGGAGAAAATAATTGAATTTAAATAGTCACAGAGGTTAAAGGGAAGATGGCCAGAATTCCAAAGACCCAGCCTACAGACCACTACACCCTGAATTTTAGCTTCCAGAACAAGTTCATTTTTTAAAATAAATCTATTTTTCATTTGCATTTTCAGTTTTTCCTATGTTTCCTATGTTAAAGGCTAAATTTCTTGTCTGAAAGGTAAACATAGGCAAGTAAAGAGCAGCTCTCAGCCCTCTGAGTGGCTGGCAGGAAGGAGGCACTAATTCAACCTGAATTCCTCAGCACCCAGGAGACCAGGCTTGGTTTTGTGCTGTTAACTGAGTGGGACAGTTTAGCACAAAATCACACTCACGACAAGGGCACAGGAGCTAACACATGCACATCCGTACAGTCCCTTCTCCACCCTTACTCCCAGTCACCCTACTGTGTGTTGTGACTTGTTCTACAGGCCACCACGCATGCCTGGAGGTGGGCAGGAATAAAAGAGAGAAGTGGGGAGGTCTCCTCCTTCCCCAGGAGGTGGAAATAACCGAGAATTTGCTGGGGAGAGACCAGGACTTCCTGCCAGATTCCACTGTATTAGAGGTATTTGGAGTATGGCACATGTAACCAGTGCACAAAAGCCTTCAACTCCCCTGAGGTTTGCTCGCCTCTGCTCCCCCTCCGTGAGACCCCTGCTGTACCACTGGGTCACTTTGTGAGGAAAACCGTTACTGGCCTAGGGGGATCGGAAGTGCCAGACAACATGACCTCGAATTAAAAAAATAATAATATCCACCCTCACAGATACGTTTTGGAAATCAGCCCACCTCTGACTACACACAGGTCTCACTTGGGGACATTTTCACATTATTTTTAATAGCAATTTCTTTGACTTTATCAACCTTACTCCTGCCCACTGTCAAACAAGCCGAGAAATACAAACTGTCACCACCTTGGGGGTCTCTGTGATGGTACTAAAGTGGGAGCCAGAACATGACGAACTGCGGGGACAGGCAAGAGGCAGCCCCATTGTACAGGATGGCCAAGGGAGCAAGGGGCTGAGTGCCTTTTGTTAACAGACCCCCATCCTGCCCAATGTCACTCCAACGTCCTCTGGGCACAGTCCCTGAGTTGACCGTTGCGGGCAGTTTAAGTGGGCGGCCCCGAACTCCATTCCACAGTCCCCACTCTGCTCCCCAGACTCGGGTCTATCCTTCAGCTGGATCCACGGCAGCAAATTAAAATTCTTTCTTTTATAACAGGAAAAATTAGTCTATCCATAGAAGGAAAGATAAATAAATTAGAATAGTTTTACTTATACAAGGGAGGACAAGGGGGAAGGTACTGATTTATATGTAAGAACAATTTATGTTATGCAGGGTGCTGGTTTTTTGGTTATAATTTTTAAAGTGAGTTAGGGAACCCTTTGGCCACTGGGATGGCTATGGGATCCCATATGCTCGGCTGATAGAAATCGCCACAGCGTTCACTCAGCTGCCCTGCATGAGTTCCTGACTTCGATCAGTTAGAAAGCAGGTGAACATACGTACAACCAATGTTTTATTGAACCTAATTTGCTTTTTCTGAATCTCGGTCATAATCACCAGTGTGAATTATCAATGTTTTGCCGATGGGAATAGAAGGTGCTAGGGTGAAATTCTGACACAGGAAGATTGAATTCTGAAGCATGTTTATTATAAAAGTAGTTGAGGTGTCGTCTTAGGTTGCTTAGATGGGTCTAGTCTCTGATGTCTCTTTCTCCATCTCACATATCTGCCCTCATTTCTTCTTCCACCCCATCCCTCTCTGATTTCCCCTCTAATCCTACAAAATCCACACAGACTGACCATTTCCATAAGGAGTACAATAGCTCTCTGGCTGGTCCCGTTTCTCCCGGGCAAACTGAACAGGTAATAACACTCCTCTTACCTAGGCTCCTGTGCTTGGCGTGCCCATGCAGACCCTCTTGTGTCTCCTTGGCTGTCACAGACACACCTCAGCTCCTCAGTGTCACTTATGACCCATCAGCTTCCTCCACGCTCTGGCTGTGTCTCTACACCCCTCAGCGGAACCCCTACTTCCTGCCCCACCACCTGGCTTCACTGTTTCCAGCTCCACCTTCCCCAGGTGCCTTCACCTGCCTCTTTGCCAATCAACATCCTTCACCCCTTTTAAGACCCTACATATTTTACTACTTTAATTCTATTTGAGATTAAACCAGCTGTTCACCAATCTGTATGTCTCATCTAGTCTCAAGGAAAAAAACAGAGCCAGACAGTAAAGTGATAAAAAAACAGATTTTATTCAGGAGTAAAATAGGAAAAAAGGACATTGGAACAGAATCACGCTCAACTCTGAACACATCATGGGCAAGTGGGAACTTACAGGGAGGAGTAGGTGGGGTCAGTGGAGGCAAAATCATTAAGGAAACACCAGGGTAGGGGAGAGTGGGGTAAAGCAACCCAGCAGGATGCTTCTGGAGGCAGGCCAGCGGGGGTGGGAAACTGGATGAGATATGGAGAGAAGTCAGTGGAGGATAAGTGAGTCCAGGAAGCCGACCCAGCAGGATTCTTGCTAAAACTGCAGAGTGCAGAGTCGAGACGGAAGCCCCAGAGTGGAAGCCTCCCAGCAGGATGACATGGACTCTCATGAGGACAGAGCGCTCCGTCCCCTCGAAGTGCCAACCGTGCCCCTGAGGTTGGGGTCTGTGCTGGCTTCAGTGGGCACCAATGTCCATTAGGTTCCTACAGACCAGTTAAGCTTGTCTTTGTCACCCAGGAACTGGGCTCCAGGGTCAGACCTGGACCCTTCCAGATGCTGCGGGAGTCACCTTTGCTGTAGGGCCAGGACGAGGGGCAGAGACCTCAGGCTCCCTTCTTCCGCTCCCTCTCCCAGAGGCTCCAGGAGGCCATGGGGTTCCCAGACTCAGGTTCTGACCCTGGCTGTGAGTGTGCTTACTGACACCCTCCTGCGCTGTTTTAAACAAACACACTAAACTGTGAGCCCTTCCCAGCAAGACAAGGTTTTATTGGCTTTGTGTTGCTAGTTACTTAGCACAGTGCCTGAAGCCCAGTATACGTTTGTGTTTGTGGAAGGAATAGCTTCAAATGCTACTTGGCTATGACCCCCTGTGACAGACACTACCAACTTATTCTGTAGCATTTTAGTAGATCCTGTTAAACATTTCTTAGCTAACTATCCTATAACCCACCTATAAGAGGGGACCCCCCCAAAAAACGGAATTAATTTATACAAAATTGTGTATTTATTCTTACATATTAAACTTTAGTCACCTCCAAGTGCTCTCCATCACCTATCAAGACTTTTTCTGCTGCTCAAAACAGTGTTTGAACTCGTCGATTTCAATGCCTTTCCGTGCTTCTGCCCTTTTCTGTCTCACCTCCTCCACATCAGCAAAACATTTCCCTTTGAGGACTTCTTTCATCCGGGGAAACAAAAGGAACAAACAGAAAATCGCCGGAGGCTAGATGAGGAGAACAGGGAGGATGGGGCACAGGGGTTGTGCTGTTTCTGGTCAAAAACTGCTGAGCACTTGCACAGTGTGGGCAGGTGAGCTGGTAAATCACCCGTCATGAAACGGGCAAACACATCGAAACTCTTCAACAAGAAAATTTACTGAAGCCAAACGCAGCCTCTCCCATAAACGCCAGCTGGTGCACTGACACAGACGAGTTCCTAGAACACTCACCTAGTGGGGGAAGCCTGTACTACAAGGGGCCAGGCCTCCAGAAGATAATTCCCTGTTTTTTTTTGGTCCCCCCTCATAAAGTCTCAGTTAAAAAGAGAGGGTGCCCAACACACATGTCACACATGGAGCACGTGATTTCTTACACGGTATCTGCCAGAACACTTGGCAATGGGCACTACTATGTCATTCCCTGACAGGAGTCAGACATTAAAGACTAGAGGTGTTTCTTTTTTAATGTCCAAAACAAAGTGGAAAATGTATACCAAGTGCCACTATATAAAACATTAGGTAAAATTAAGCACCATTTCAGTTTTAAAACCATAAGAATATGAATTTTAGGATTGAAATTCTCTGTAAGTAAACTGCCTAACTTCAGGATGGACCAAACCCTACATATTTCAGCTTCACAAACAATTTGAGTAAGTTAAATAACATTTATTATATTCATTAAGCTTTTAAGGCAGAAGATATAGCCAGATTTTAATGTTTACAAAAGAGTTGACTTTTACCCAAAGAAAATGGGCTTTACCTGAAGCTTTCATACCTGGGAAGTTACTGGTTC
>VMDR010024404.1:0-15046 GCA_007922815.1 Macrotus californicus | reverse complement strand
TTCATGACTTGGAATACTTCTTGCCAGCCCCTTCTTGCCTGTAAGGTTTCTTTTGAGAAATCAGCTGACAGTCTGATGGGCACTCCTTTGTAGCTTACTGTCTCCTTTTCTCTTGCTGCTTTTAAGATTCTCTCTTTATCTTTCATCTTAGGTAATGTAATTATGATGTGCCTTGGTGTGTTCCTCCTTGGGTCCAACTACTTTGGGACTCTCTGAGCTTCCTGGACTTTCTGGAAGTCTATTTCCTTTGTCAGATTGGGGAAGTTCTCCTTCATTATTTGTTCAAATAAGTTTTCAATTTCTTGGTCTTCCTCTTCTCCTTCTGGCACCCCTATGATTCGGATATTGGAATGTTTAAAGACATCCTGGAGGTTCCTAAGCCTCTCCTCGTTTTTTAAAATTCTTGTTTCTTCATTGTGTTGTGCTTGAATGTTTCTTTCTTCCTTCTGGTCCACTCCATTGATTTGAGTCCCTTTTTCCTTCCCATCCCTGTTGGTTCCCTGTACATTTCCCTTCATTTCCCTTATTGTAGCCTTCATTTGTTCATCTAATTTGCAACCAAATTCAACCAAGTCTGTGAGCATCCTGATTACCAGTGTTTTGAACTGCGCGTCTGATAAGTTGGCTATCTCTTCGTCACTTAGTTGTATTTTTTCTGGAGTTTTGATCTGTTCTTTCATTTGGGGCAGTTTTGTTGTCTTGGCACACCTGTTATGTAGTAAGGGGCGGAGCCTTAGGTGTTCACAAGGGTGGGGCAGCCATGTTGCTGCGTTGTGATGTTGTGTGTGGGAGAAAGGTCCGAGAGGGAACAATGGCGCTTGCGCCACTCTCTGGTGGTTTTCAGTGACTTTCCGAGCTACCCACAGTCAAATTGGGCCCCTCTGGTGCTGATTCCCAGGTGGCTGGGCTTGTACACATTCTAGGACCCTGTGGGTCCCTCCAAGAAGCTCTCCTATGAGGCTGGGAGTTTCTCCCACTGCCACCACCTCAACTCCCACAGGAGCTTTCAATCAGAGGCTTTGAGGCTTTATTTCCCGACGCTGGAGCTCTGGGTTGTAGAGTCTGTCTCTCTCCCCAGTTGTCCTTCCCAGTTTATCCACATGAGGGTGTGGGACGCCCGGTGTGCAGCCACCACCTCTCCTGGCCAGCCGGGCCTTTGCCCGATCCACCAGCCACCGTCCCACTGCCCGAGTCCTCTCCACCCATCCTACTGGTCTGGATGAATGTTTCTTCTTTAATTCCTTGGTGGTCAGACTTCCATACGGTTCGATTTTCTGTCAGTTCTGGTTGTTTTTTGTTTTAAAATTTGTTGTTGTCCTTCTTTTGGTTGTTCGAGGAGGCACAGTGTGTCTACCTATGCCTCCAACTTGACCGTAAGTTCCTGGGTCTCTTTTTATGGCTCTTCTTTGGAAGTCTATTTTGTCTGATATCAGTATTGCTACACCGGCTTTTTTTTTCCTGTCCATTTGCTTGGAATATTTGTTTCCAGCCCTTCACTTTCATTCTGTGTAGGTCTTTTGTTCTGTGGTGAGTCTCTTGAAGGCAGCATTATGTGTGGGTCATGTTTTCTTATCCATTCAGCTATTCTGTGTCTTTTGATTGGCACGTTTAATCCATTTACATTTAACGTTATTATTGATAGGTACTTATTCATTGCCATTTTTTGTACCTGTGTTCCTCTCTCTTTCACTGTTTTTCTTCCTGTTCTTAAAGCAGACCCTTTAACATCTCTTGCAGAACTGGTTTGGAGGTGGTATATTCTTTCAGGCTTCTTTTGTCTGAGAAGCTGTTATTTGGCTTTCTATTTTAATTGAGAGCCCTGCTGGATAGAGAAGTCTTGGTTGCAAGCAACTGGTTCTCATTACTTGGAATATTTCTTGCCATTTCCTTCTGGCTTGGAGCATTTCCATTGAAAAGTCAGCTGCTAGTCTTATCAGGGCTCCCTTGTATGTTACTTCCTGTTTTTCCCTTGCTGCCTTTAAGATTCTCTCTTTGTCTTGGCATTTGCCATTTTAAGTATGATGTGTCTTGAGGTGGGCCTCTTTGGGTTCCTCTTCATTGGGACTCTCTGTGTTTCCTGGATTTGTGTGACTTTTTCTCTCATCGAATTAGGGAAGTTTTCCATCATCACTTTTTCAAACAGGTTTTCTGTCCATTGCTTTTCTTCTCCTTCTGGTATCCCTATTATATGGATATTGTTACGCTTCATGTTGTCCTGCATTTCCCTTAATCCCTCTTCATTCTTTCTGAGCCTCTTTTTTTTTTTTCTTGCTCTTTCTGGGTGTTTTTTTCTACCTTGTCTTCCAGCTCACTGATCTGATCCTCTGCTTCATCAATCCTGCTTTTCATTCCTTTTACTGTGTTCTTCAGTTCAGAAATTGTATTCTTCATTTCCTCTTGGCCCTTGTTGATAGTTTCTCTTTCCTTTTTCATGTTGATAGTTTGTAGTGAGTTCATTGTAGTTTCCCTGTAGTTTTTGGTAACTCTCTGTGAGCTCATTGAGCTTCCTCATCACCATTGCTTTAAACTCAATATCTGAAAGTTGACTTGCCTCTGTCTAATTGTCATTCTTTTTGGGCTTCCTCCTTTCCTTTCATTTGGGGATTGTTTCTTTGTCTGCCCATGATTTGTGAGAGTCTTCTTGTTAGCCTCTGCTTTTTAAATTGGTCTGTTTTGACTCCCTGGGTTTATGGTGTGCACTTCTGTGGCAGAAGACCTTTGTGATTCAGTGGTGCAGTCTCCTTGGTCTCCTGAGATCACTGGTCTTGGGCTGTGGTTTATGTTGGCTCTCTGTATGTCTTTGGGTTTTGATTGTCATTGGGTCTTTCTTTGGTGAGTCCTTCCATCCAGCTGGTTAACTGAGGGCCACTCCGTCCCCCACGTCTTATATTCTATTGTGCAGGTGTGGGCAGGTTGTGTTGAAGCTGGTTCTTCCGTATGTATAAGGTTTTGAGGATTCTTTCTTGCTCTTGTTCAGTTGTTTGTTCTGAGTAATTTCTCCATCAATTAGTTCTGTTTCCAGATCGGTCCCGGGTTGAGTTAGTGCGGCTTCCACTCCCTCCTTCACCTTCTTCTGTTGTTATCTGTTGTTTCCTACTTTGTTGTTGGGTTTCCTCTTCCAGCAGGTGTATTGGTGTTCAGAGCTCCCATCTATTTTTTTTTTTTTTTGTGATCAGTTGGAGGGGAAGGCAAAATGGTTTAAGACAGCAGGAGTGTAATCTATGGTATTTAAAGTACCAACCCATGGAGAAGAGACAGGAGATCCTTTGGATATGTGTAGTGTCCATGATATTTCACCCAACTAGCCACTTTTTAGAAAGGGTGGAAAGGAGATAAGAATCTTGTTGTGAGGGGAAGGATTGCGCGTTGGATCTAGAAAGCAGTGCCCTTGTGGGAGGTCAGATTATGAGGTAAAGTGAGAGAAAAGGATAGAAAACAGGTGTAGTGTGTAAGAGAACAGAGTTAACCACAACAGTAATACAGTTCAGGAAACAGTGAAGTGGGCTAAGATCTGGGAGGTGTGCTGTGTAGTATTTACAATTGCATGGAACAGCAATTATATACAATAGTTATGGATCAACAATCATATGACAGAATCTATGTGATGAGGATAACAAGAATAGGAAGTATAGGACCTAGAATAGTGTGCTAATGGAACCCAAGTGAAGTGAAAGACAGCAAGATTAAAAATACAGTATGAAAGAGAGAGCAAGGAAAATCAGTCTTACAATGCGGTTTAACAAGCCAAGCAAAGAAGGCTAAACAGAAAGAAGAGAAATACAAAAATGCTAATAAAAATATAGATGTAAGATCAATGAAAAAATTAATACAAATATACAATAACTTGCAAGTTCTTTGGAGTAGCAAATTGAAATTTTTCTCACTCACTGTCTCAGCTGTTGGGATGCCCCCTCTTTGGGTCCAGCTCTGGTCTTTTCACAGCTCCAGGTTTTATTGTCTCACTTGTGGGAATTTAAAAGAAAAAGAAAAAAAAAAGAAGGAAGGAAGAGGGAATAAAAGAGGAAAGAAAGAAAGAATAAGAAAGGAAGGAGTTATAAAAAAAAAAGGCCTCTTGCTGGTTTCAAACTGGCCACGCCAGTTCTGGTGTCACTGGCGCTGCTGATGCAAGTACAAGCCTCCTCTGATGCTTCCCACGGAGTGCAGGGCTTGTATGTGAGGTGCCTCTGGGTGGCAAGGTCAAGCACACTCCCTCCTGGGGCTCCGGTTGTACACACCTGGCCTCCGCTACTGAGTTGGGATGGGAGGTCTCTGGTCCCGCAGGTTTGGGTGTCCACTGTCCGGGGACTTCGTGTGTGAGCTTGGGGACTTCCATGCCACCGCAGGAGCACCCTGCGACTGGGTGGGGGTGGGACGCAGTAGGCCAGGGCGGCCGCTGCTGGAGAATTCCCCAAACAGCCTCTGAGTGCTGTTGTTCTCTTTTTCTTTTTGAAAAACTTCTGTTCAAGCCTGCCACTCCAAACAAGCGCCTGGCCTCCCACACAGCCCGGCTCTGCAATCAGATGGGGGACTGACCTAGTCTGGGTTCCTCATGGCTGACTCTCTCCAACCTGTGTCCACAGTCTCAGTGGGTGCACACAGCACCTGTGTTTTCACCAGTTGGCCCTTATTTACCCCCTGCGACTTCAAGTATCCAGGTCTTTCCCGGTGCTGCTCAAACCTTGTGTGGCAGGGGGAGGGAGCCATTGACCCAGCTCTCTCCCTAGAATCCTACAGCAGACCTGGTGGGCGCTGGGCCTAGGGCTGCAGCCTTCCTGGTCTCCGTGCTGGTCCCAGGGACCTTATTGTCCTGAAGCACACTTTTTACCATGGTGTTTTCAATGTGCTTTACAAATCCTGGTCTCCAATCTCCATATGTGCTGGGATACCATTGGCTGTCCACTCTGTTCCTCAGAAGATTGGCTAGGTGTCACCCGTGCACAGGGAGAAGTGGATTCCGCTCCCACCTATCTCATTGCCATCTTCTCTCCAGTAACTATGTTTAAAAAGCCTTAGTCAATGTTACAAAAACAAAACATTTAGAGTCATATTTATGAATGAAACCATAATTGCTTTCTTGCCTTCTACATGTAATCATCTCTGAAATGCTAAGAGTTCCAACTGTGTTTTTTTTACGAAGGTGCAGGTACCCCTGGGATGATCTACTGATTCACCTTCTGAAAGTATTCTTTGGAAGCAGTCGGATGTAGCTTGATCACAGGGGAATCTGGGGTCCAATTTGCTGGGCAGACTTCCCCATGGGCTTCCATGAACTGGAATACCTTTACCAGGCAGAGGGTCTCTTTCATGCTTTGGCCCACTGGGAGATCACTGACACTCAGATGCTTGAGTCCATTGGGGTCAATGATGAAGAGACCTCTCAGTGCAAGACCAGGACCTTCTAGCAGCACGCCATAGTCTCTGGAAATCTGTTTCGTCAAATCTGACAACAGTGTGATGTTCATGTGACCCAAACCGCTGTTCTTCCTCAGTGTGTTGATCCAGGTGAGGTGGCTGAAGTGGGAAACCACAACTTCACAGTTCACATCATGGAACTCGTTGGCTTTGTCACTAAAAGTGATAATTTCCGTAGGACACACAAAGGTGAAATCCAAAGGATAGAAGGAAAGCACCAAATATTTCCCCTTGAAGTTCATCAAGACTTATTTCTTTGAACTCTCCCTTGACAATGGCTGTACCCTTAAAATAGGGTGCGTGCTAGTTGACGGCCAGAGCATGTTATGAGGAACTGGCGCTAAAGGCAAATTTTGCTTGACTGGAAGCAGACCACAACACATTTGTCAAGCCCGTTCTTCGAGAAGCAGCAGGCCTAAGGGCTGCCGGGGCAGAGATGCCCCAAGGAATGGCGCTCACGTGTCGGGCAGCCATAGCCTGCAGCAACCTTCCCACCGTGGCTGCCATCTTCAGTGCACACTGGAGCCGTGAGGAGGACCCAGTTTCTTTATTAAAATATTGTTCAATAGGCTCAATTCTCAATCAACTGGCTATATTTACGTGACTGTCTGACCATTTTGGCAACAATTTTACTTAACAAAATTAATTCCAACTCCAAAAGATTGTCATGAAATCTATATTTATTTATTTACTTACTTACTTACTTATTGGAGAATAAAGTAGAAAAAAAATCTGTTTAGATCTATACTAATTAAAAAGAAGGCCCACCGGCCAAAATAGTTCATTAAAGTCAGGGGTCCTATTCAAATACCGTCTGTCATACCACCAGCCAAAGAATCTATTAAAGTTGCATTTTTACTAAAGCTCTCATTATTTAAAAATCCCTTTGGCTCCTCCTCTGACTTTATTCAGAGACAGCCAGTGGTTCATAAATAAATTACTCTGCATGTAGGAAATCACACAGTGTCCTTGAAGAATCTGATTCTGTCTGAAATGAAGTCCAGTGTTTTCTAGCTCTTGAATATATTTGGCTCCAGGTATTTATCTATGATGAACAAAGTGCTCATCCTCTGAACACGTCATCTGGGCTTCATCCTGTTCATCTAATGCTCCATCTTACCAGTGGCAGATTGTATTCTCCAAAGATGGCCACAACAATAGCCCCTGCCCCACATGTTCTTCTACAATATGACTTTGACACTTTGTTCCCATTGACAGATGAACTCTATGTCCTCTCTCCTTAAGTTCTGGTGGGCTGCAACTGTAACAACTGAGGATGTGAGGGAAATATGATGTGTAACTTTTGAGGCTGGGTCATGAAAAGTGATGCAGCTACCAACTTGCTAGTACAGACACTTGCACTCAGAGCCCTGAGCTATCACATGAGATCTGACTACTTGAGGCTGCCGTGCTATGCAGAAGCCCGGGCCACATGGATAGCCCAGGTGTGATACTCTGGTTAGCACTCCCTGTGTTTGAGTCATCCCAGCCCAGGTGAGTAACCCCTCAGAGGTGACCACTGTCACCCCTCATCTTCTAGTCTTCTGAGCTAAAGCTCCAGACATTGTGGAAGAGTGACAAGCCCTTTGCACTGTGCTCTGGCTGAATTCTTGACCCAAGGAATCTGAGCAGAATCAAATGGCTGCTTCAAGATGCAAAGTTTTGTTATATAGCAACAGAAACTGGACTATCATTCATTATGATCCTTTAAGAAAATTTTTCATCAGACCACATATACAAAGCACACCCAAAAGAATTTGGGAGAGGCCCAAGGGAAATAAGTTTTAAACACAGAGCATTTTCCCTTTCCATGGAAGAAACAGATTTCATTATTCATCTGGAACTATGATTAACAACATCCACCATTGACTGGTCACCTATTTTGCTCCCAAAGGCAATTTTACTCTATATATGATCCTTAATAACCACAGACATGCAGAGAAGTTGAATAACTTGTCCAAAGTCCATGAAAATTAAATGGAAGAGCTGG
The DNA here is from genome assembly GCA_007922815.1 of Macrotus californicus. NCBI lineage: Eukaryota > Metazoa > Chordata > Mammalia > Chiroptera > Phyllostomidae > Macrotus > Macrotus californicus. Next base: position 7,644 of record VMDR010024404.1, on the reverse strand, counting down.
GATTCTAATTTCCTAAAGGCAGAAGGGTAAGAGGACAATAGTCTGTATAATGTGAGTCCACCTGCCTTTTGAGGAATTTTCCAACAGCTTCCACTAATGTCTCATTGATCAGAACCTGCCATATGGATGGCCCTAGTCTCAAGGAAATTTGGGAAATATGTTTAAGTTGGTCATATCATTGACACCAAAAACACTAAGGATAAGAAAATGGGAATAGAGGTTAAGTTGTCAATTTTTATTTTCTGCCTCACTGACAAAAAATTAAACATGACACATCAGAAAGGAAACCATCAGTTGACAACAAATACCAGTTTGGGGCCTTTTGTTAGAGAATCTTATTTGAGGAGCTTGCCAACTGACTGACCACATGTGTTCTTTCTAGATACCTTGAGCCCAGGTATCCCTCTATCATACTGCTGTACCTTTTAGATGATCCTTCTGGTATAATTCAGGGAGGGCAGGAGAACAATAAAGTCTGCACACACATTCCAGACCTTACACAATTTCCTTGCTGTGTTGCCACAAAGGTGGTTATTTTAGTTATCTAGATATGTCACTTAGTGGCTTAATGTTCTTCAACAGGTGAATGGAGAAATAAACTGTGATATATTCAGACAATGGAATAATAAAAAAAAAAGGGCTCTCAAGCCAGTAGCACAAATGCATATTACACAGTGAAAAAAGCCAACTTGAAAAGGCTACATACTATATGAGTCCAATAATATGACATTTGGGACAAGGCAAAACTATAGAGACAGTAAGAAGATCAGTGGGCGCCAGGGGTTAAGTGGGAGAGAGAGGTGAATAATAGGTGGAGCACAGAGGATTCTTAGGGCAGTGAAACTACTCTGTATGATGCTGTAATAATGGACATATGTCATTATACATTTGTCCAAACCTCTGGAATGTGTAACACTAAGAGTGAACTCTAATGTAAACTGTAGACTTTGGTTGATAATGAGGTGTCATTTTAAGTTTATCAGTCTCAACAAATGTCACTTTGATTGGGGATGTTGATAATGAAGACAGTTTGCATGAATGGGGGCAGGGATAAACAGGAAATCTCTGTACCTTCCTCTCAATTTTGCTGTGAACCTAAAACTTATCTTTTAAAAATCTATTAAAAAATAATTAGTTACTCAAAACAACCATAAACTCTTATTACCTTGGTCTTTGAGAGTTAGAGATTGGGAGTAGCTTAGCTGGAATGTTCTGGCTCATGGCCTCTCTTCAATGTGTAGTCAAGATGGTGGCAGGGGCTGTGTCATCTAAAGGCTTGACTGGGGCTGAAGGATCTACTCCCAAGGCGCTGCCTAATGACTGCAGCGCAGGAATCTTTAAATCCTTAACCCAAGGACTCCTACCATAGGTTGCCCACCAGACCTTACAATCAGGGCAGTAAGTCATCCAGGAGGGTGCAAGTAGGAATCTATGCTATTTTCGTAACCGAGCCTTGGAAGTCTCAGACTGTCAATGCCACAATATCCTGTTAGCTACACAGATCAGCCCTATTCACTGTGAGGGGACCACAAAGGGGCATGAATACCAAGAGGCAGGACTCACTGAGGGCTATCTTGGGAGCTGGCTACTTCAGTGGCATTCTGATGCATAAACCAATACTTTACACTAAAGATCTGAATAAAGAATTCACCCTCTGTAAACAAAGTGTCATATAGGAAAGTAAAATGAAATTCAAGAACAATACTTACAAAATCAGGCTGGGCCATTTGTACTTCCAAGGGAGTTAGAATGGCAGGCTTGGCAATATGTAGATAATGGTAAGACCCAGGAAGAATGCCTCCTAGAGGAAATGGCAAGTTTTCCACACTTTAATTTAGTTGTTAATAAGGGGGGTAACATGTTAATAAGGTTGGTGAGCTTATATCTGTAGGGCAAGACAAATGGAGATGCCTATAATGGTATAAGCTACTCAAACTTTCCCACTAAAGCACTGCTATTAGCAAGGAACTCCCTGGGATGGTTGGGGTTTACTTAACAAAATCAATATGAATGTGCCATTACATCCCATAATGTAGCTAACAGTGCTCCAAGATGTGCCAAGCTGATCCTGTGTGTCCTGTAATTTCTCATACTCCCGTTACTCTGCCTTATACCTGTCAAAGCCACAGCCAGGTCTTTAGAATCTTTAACTGTTGCAATAGTTTTTCCATCCTCATCATCCCTCTCATATTTAACCAAAATATTTAAAAGTGAATTTTAAAAAGAAAATCAATAAATTTCTTGTTCAATGTTTCGGGAAACGATCATTATCACATTCTTTTTTGTTGTTGATGCTATTACAGATGTCCTCCATTCCACCCCCCACTCCTCTTTGCCCACCTCCACACAGCCCCCACCCCTTCTCCCTTGGCCATCACCACACTGTTGTCTGTGTCCACAGGCTATACATATCTGTTCTTTGGCTAATCTCTTCATTTTATCCCCACCTAGCGCCCCACCCTCAGCCCTTTCCCCTCTGAGATCTGTTAGTCTGTCCCATGTATCCATGCTTCTGGTTCTATTTTGTTCATCAGTTTACTTTGTTCATTAGATTCCACATATAAGTGAGATTATATGCTATGTCTTTCTCTGACTGGCTTATTTCACTTAGCATAATAATCTCCAGGTCCATCCATGCTATCTCAAAGGGTAAGAGTTCCTTATTTTTTTATGGCCACATAGTATTCCATACGTAAATGTGCCACAGCTTTTTTATCCACTAATCCACTGATGGGCACTTGGGCTGTTTTCAGATCTTGGCTATTGTAAATAACACTGCTATGAACACAGGGATGCATATATTCTTTCTGATTGGTATTTCAGGATTCTTAAGGTATATTCCCAGAAGTGGGATTGCTGGGTTAAAAGGCAGTTCCATTTCTAATTTTTCAAAGTAACTCCATACTGTTTTCAAATTCTTAATATTTCTAGTTTGTCCCACAAGTATGAGCCTGATCTAATTCTAGTCTCTGGCACCCATCCCATCTCTCCCTTTTTCCCACGGCCTCCATCTTTCCAAAGGTCTCATTGAGAATGAGAAGCAGAGCAGGACTCCTTGAAGCTATGTAGATAGGTAGAAAAAAATGAGGTCTCGGATGTAGGGATTTTGTCTCTTTAGTTTGATGTTCTAGTTACTTACTGTCTTAGGGTCTGTGGACACCTTAGGGGGTCTTTTGGAAATGAACAAAATTTTGTAAATATATGCATTTTTCTGGTAGAAGGTCTACCACATTCAAAGACAGTATTTTCAAAGATATCTCTCAACTCCTAAACGTAAAGAAATCCCATGTTACTCATATAATGATCTCCTCAGAGATCAACAAGGCTTAGCAGATGAATGCAAACTGTTGACAGCTGCAAATGGTTTGGCTTATCCATTCAGATAGCAGGCTAAAGCCTGGGATGCTTGGAAGGGTCTATTTATCTCTGAACTTAGAGTGAGAAGGAAAGTTTGGTGAGATGTCAAAGCATCACACCATTGTGACCAGTTGTGAGTAACCTCTGGGCAAGTTACTGATCATACTCCAGTCTTTTAACTTATATGTAAAATGGGACCACAGTTATTATATAGCCCATAATAAATGCTCAAATGCAAAAGACCATATTAATAATAATGTCAGGTCCATAATAAATACTTAAAAATTAGAGAGCCCACACCTGTCTGCAAACCCACTGAGAGACAGAGGAGTCTCCTCACCAAGCCTAAGAGAAGGATGGAGGACTGCCCTGAGCACTGACCCAGATCCAACTGGTGGCTTCATCAGGGGGAAGAAGGTGGCCTACTACACACCTTGGATCTTGGCTCCCTTGTACATAGGGATGAGTTGGTCAAGATCAGCTGGCGGTTCGGTCACAGGTTCGAGGGTTGGATCAAAGAGATTGAGCATAGCTGCTGCCAGCTGGAAGCCAACTTCTTTGGAACTGAAGCTGCTGTGAGTCCACTCATTTGAATAATATCTATTGGAGAATTTGGTGAGGGAGCCAGCAGCTCTGATGGCTATGTCATTGGTGTGGAAGTTTGTATCAATCACAAGTCGGCCATCATAGACAAGGCATGCATCATTGAGTGCTTTAAACGTTTCATAATCTACATTCTTCTCACAGAAGCTGAAGAATATCTACAAAGTGAACAATTATGTTGTTACTTAGTTATCATTCTTAATTTTCCCAAGAGTGTGAACAGTCAACAGGGTATTTTATTATTTGTAGAACACACAAAAAATCTAAATCTACTAGAAGTTTGTCATATTGGTGTGTGTGTGGGTGAGAGAGAGAGAGGCGGACAGAGAGACAGACACTCCTGTTTGGCATGAAGAACAAATTAAGATCACCCAATGTCACTCTTATTTTCATTTTTTAATGTTTGTTTAATCCTCACCTGAGAATATGTTTATTGATTTTTAGAGAAAGAGGAAGGGGGAGAGAGAGAGAGAGAGAGAAACATTGATGTGGGAACCAATTAGTTGCCTCCTGTACACACCCCGACTGGTGATCAAACCTGAAGCTTTTTGGTGTAGATGCTTCAACCAACTGAGCGACCTGGCCAGGGCATGCACTCTTTTGTTTCTATCATTCAATCTAGACATCCAGTATAAAGAGGGATGCCAAATGGTGGAATTGCTACCACAAAAGTCAGTATTTTTTCCCCACAAGGAGTTTTACAATTCATAGAGACACCATTTCTCCCTCATTCTCCTATATTTTAAGTAGCTCTATCTCAGCCTCCTTCCATCTTCTTCTCCCATTTCCTGTGTCTGACACTTAGGTCTCTCTAGGTTTCTTCTTAGAGTCACCTCATCTAATCGTGAGTCTTCAAGTGGCCCCATTCCTGGCCTTTTAAACCCCCGAAACCCATCCCTGCAAGATGCTCCAGAGAAGAGGAGAGCCCCATTAACCTCAGCATTACCATATTTGGGCTCCTTTCTTGTTGCCTCCTGCCCTGGTATGGCACAGTCATTGAATAAATATTTATGGGGTACCTACCACATGTCAAGCACTGTGCTGTAGAAGGGTCACAAAGCCCTCTGCATGCTCCTTAGAAGTGATCTGTATGCCTCCTCCATTCTCTGCCCAAATTTCAATACTTTCTTATGCTCATCTGAACATTATCTTCTACATTGGTATTGAAAGTCATTAAAACAGTCCAAGTTAGTTGTTTTTAAGTCCTCAGGTGTTGTTGAAGCACTTGAGATAAGCTCAATCATTTAATTTTTACCTAAATATAATGTGCCACTCTATTTGAAGCACAGTTAAAATAAAGATGTAATATGGATCCTCATCATACTTATGGCCACCTCCCTGCTTCCTGCACATGCCTGCTTTACCCACCTTACTTGCCCCATTCTGTATAAATATGAGCTGTTCTGGGCCCAAAGTAACCACCTTCCATAACCCTTCCCCAAACCTATGAATGGTACATGAATGATGAATGATACTGTGGTAGCGACTAGTCATGTATAACTGTAAACTTAAGTCTAAATTAATTAAAATTAAACAAAATTAAAAATCCAGACCCTTAGTTGTAGTAGGCTAATTCAAATGCTCAAAAACTACTTGCTGCCATGTTGGACAACACAGATATAAACCATTTCCATCATCACAGAAAATTCCATTGGACAGTGAAAGACTCACATCCTTCATCTTGGTGATGCCCTTTATTCTCCCTCAGGGACCCAACAGAATATCCTTTTCTCTGTGTCTGTTCACTTGGGTACGTAACCCTATTCCAGTTACTCCCATCCCAGGCAGCTGCTTTCTTTTGAATCTCTTGAATTCTTCCTATTTTATAATTTTTATCCTATGACCACAGAAAACTATATTTCTCTGAAGTCTGTTTCTAACTCTGAATCTTTGTCTCCTTACTCCATTTTTTTCTCACCTACAGTCCTCTCCCATTTATATAAAATAGATTTCCCACTCATAAATAAATATAGAAAGCCATTTGATTTGAACTGAATGTATACATAAAAAACAGTACTGTCAACCTCTTGAGTCCTTGAAAATGCTCCAAGTCCCTTCACCATCACCACAAAAGTTCTTCAAACTATTCAGTATTTTTCCTACTTAAACCTACTTTTTTGTTCAGTAGAAAATTAAGTCTACTAATTCTTCTTTTCCTGGGTTTTAGAAATAACTAGTATTGCAATAGTATTATTTTATACTGTTTTAGTGTGGGCATTCACAATTTGGCTACATTTGGGGTTTCACAGGATTTTGTGGACTAGATGGAAAAGCAAATCTAACACTGTTCATGGGAACATGTGTTCTAAGTTACAGATCTTTCAAATACAATTCATGTGTTACTGTAATGACAACTAAATAATATTACATACTGGATAGAATATGAAATAGAAATATCTGGCCACATTGATATTGTTCTGAATAAATCTTTAAGACTACTTATATTAATAATTCAGATTGGGGAAAGCAAAACTCCCTGGTTAGCAGACTGAGTCATCAATCTGATAAACTTCACTCATCACACATTCTGAAAAATATTTTGTTTAAAATTTTTAAATTCAACTTATTTAAACTAAAAAAACAAACAGTTCACTCGTTTCTTCACTCCCACTCCCTGCCTCTTGCAACCACAAATCTGTTCTCTGTATCAATGAGCTTGTTTTATTTTTTCAAGATTCAACATATAGGAGAGGTCATACCGTATTTGTTTTTCTTTGTCTGAGTTACTTCACTTAGCATAATGCTCTCATGGTCCATCCATGTTGTGAATGGCAAGATTTCCTTCTTTGTATTGCTGAATAATATTCCATTCTGTGTGTGTGTGTATCACAATTTCTTTGTCATTCATCCATTGACGGATGCTTAGATTGTTTCTATATCTTGGTTATTATATCTATATAATGCTACAATAAACATTAGGATGTGTAAACATTTTCAAGTTAGTGTTTTTGTTTTCTTCAGACAAATACCCAGGTGTGGAATTGCTGGATCATATGGTAGCTTTATTTTTAATTTTTAGAGGAGCCTCCACACTGTTTTGCATGGTGACTGTACAAATTTACATTCCTACCGACAGTCCACAAAGGTTCCCTTTTCTTCACATCCTCACTAAAACTTTATATTTCTTGTCTTTTTGACAATAGCCATCCTAATAAGTGTGGAGTGATGTCCCATTGTGCTTTTGATTTCCATTTCCCTGATGATTAGTGATGCTAAGCATATTTTCATTAGCCTGTTGGTCATCTATAGGTCTTCTTTGGAAAAATGTCTATTCAGATATTCTGCCCATTTTTTAATTGGATTAGGATTTTCTTTTTGCTATTGAGTTGTATGAGTTCTTTATGTACTCTGGATACTAGTCCCTTATCAGATATATGATTTGTAATTACTTTCTTCCATTGAGTGGGTTGCCTTTCCATTTTGTTGATGGTTCCCTCTGCTGTGCAGAAGCTTTTTAGTTTGTGTAATCTCACTTGTCTATTTTTGCTTTTGCTTTTGGTATTAGATTAAAAAAAATTATGCTAAGACCTATGTTAAGGAATTATCACCTTTGTTTTCTTTTGGGAGTTTTATGATTTCAGGTTTTATGTTCAAGTTTTTAATCTATTCTGAGTTAATTTTTGTTTATGGTATAAGATAGTGGTCCAGTTTCATTCATTTGCATGTGGTCATCCAATTCTCCCA
>VMDR010024403.1:0-15049 GCA_007922815.1 Macrotus californicus | reverse complement strand
TTGTTTGAAGGGGTTTTAAAGACTGTGAGTTTATGAGAGATCTTAGGAGAGTATCTCAATAGAGTATTCGTCATCTTTACCCTGATGTGCCAAAATGAGACATACTCCCTAATTGCATCTGTCCTTGGGTGTGGTTGGCACAAATGGCACTAATTGGATTTCTGCTGTCTACCTCCCTGAGTAGGGTGATTTCAGCTATTTACCCTCTGGTCAGGTAGGAGAAGTGCAAGCCATTTTCTCTTAAGTGTCCTTGGTTTCGGGAAGATAGGATTCACTAGATGGCTGCAAAGTGCTGTTTAACTATCTGTCTCAATTTCCCTATTCCATTTGCCAAGGAATGTTCCTAGCTTCTTACTGCCCTGCCTCAACTTCAGAAATGTTGCATCTTCCCCAAGTAGCACTTGGTGAAGGAGTACCCTATCATTTGAGAGACTTCGTAATAATATGAATATCAGGCTACCCCCTTTTACTTCCGGAATGATTTTTGTGGAGGGAAACGTTCTTTTCTTTAGGCATATACTCTCCTAAAACTATGTAGACTTCAGTTTCCTCATCTGTGGAATCAGAATATTAGTACTTACCTCAGAGAATTATTGAGAAAAAAAGATAATGGAATTAACACAAAATTGGGGACATAATAAGTGCTCAACTTCATTTTGTTTTTGTTAATTTTTTGTAAGTTTTTTTAAATGGCCCTAAATAATTTATTTCCTTAAAGAACGATCTTCTTAACTGATGGTTACATTTTTCTTATTTAGACTAGTAGGTAATAAACAGTATGACTTGGCAATAATGAAATACAAATGTCTAGTTGAAAAATGTTTCCTCTGGTTGCTGTGGATAAACTCCAGCATGTCCAGTTTGAACTTTGGCAGGAGGCAGGCTATGCTCTGGACCATTAACTACAGATAGTTTACACAGACCTGTTTTCCTCTGCCTGAATTCCATACTCGCCCATTTTCTTGTGGTCCACTATTGCTGAATCTATTGGGATCTTTTCTGTTGGCTTGAAAACTGAAGGACCTTTTGCCTCGTTGTTTTTTGTTTGTTTGTTTGTTTGTTTGTTTTTTGAGTAATTACCCATGAGGTACCTGGGCAATAGACTGTACCTGTCTTGGGTACCAAAAGGTGCTGTTTTGACTTCATTTTGATATTTGTCTCTTAGTTTAATTTTTCTTGTATTTCTCATATAAGTAAAAATGCAAAAAAATAGAATAATCTCTTAAAGAATAAGCTTTTAAATAATGTCAGCATATTAAGCTGTTATGAATACCCCAGCATTCTTTTTCTAAAATGCAGATATTTTGCAGTCACTTCCTACTGAAACTGGCAAGAAGAGCTAACATGTCATGACTACATTTAGGTGATCCCATCTACAACATTTTAGGGAAGGAATCTTAATTATCAGAAGACATCCTTCTACACTTACTATATATACTGAGTATTTTCTCTCTTTTTTAAAAATTTCATTTATTGTATTTTTTAGAGAGGGGAAGGGAGAGAAACATCAATGTGTGGCTGCCTCTTGCATGCCCCCTACTGGGAACCTGACCCACAACCCAGGCATGTGCCCTGACTGGGAATCCAACCAGTGACCCTTTGGTTCACAGGAGGGCGTTCAACCACTGAGCCACAGTGGCCAGGGTATACTGAGTATTTTCAAATATTAAGAGGGAAAAATATGTAGGCTTATCTCCTTGCACACACATGCATAACACACACACACACACACAATTAATTTCTGAGTGGACAGGGTGCTTTTTCCTTACAATAAGCACTAGCTTTTCAAGCTGGATTTGCTACAAGCTCTGTGTTGGAGCTGGGAGACAGGAATAGAGGATCCCTGTTTTGTTCATATTTTTTGGCAGTTGGGTACTTCAGAGTATGTCATGAAGGAGAAAGAAAATCCATAAAGCTAGAGGTGTGTGTGTGTGTGTGTGTGTGTGTGTGTGTGTGTGTTGGGGTAAAGACGACAGACATGTTGCAACATCATGCAGAACATCTTAAAAGGGATTAGGCAAGAGTGTAAGATCAAATGCCTGCAGGGCTCAGGCAAGTCCCATGAATGCACGAAGCGACTGGCTGTTCGAATCAGTGTACAAAATGGAAATGACATGGTACTTGATACTGACATCACACTCAGAAGATCAGAAGTGTGCAGGTGTATGCATAAGAGGCAGACAGACTTTGTCAAGTTGGAGAATGCTTGCCTTTCCTGATTAATAGTTTAACCAGCACTGTGTAGACCAAACCATGTCTGTAGCCTGAACCTGCTCCTGAACCCAACAGTGATTTCTTGACCTTTCCTCAAGTTGCAGCCATTCTGTAGTCACTTCTCCATCCCTTCTTATTTTACCAATGAAAAAAATTGACTTCCACTGGTGTTACATTAGGTCACATCCTTGCTCTCTTGCCTCTGTGCCTCTCTGAGGGTATATTGCTTGCTTCTTGCATATATTTTCCTCTACTTATTCTATTTGTTCCTTAGATTGTCCTAAGGTGACTAGTCATCCTTGATGTTTCTTGGTCTTACAGGAAGAAATGTACTTAATGTCTGAAAAGTCAGAATTCTGAGTCATCAGCCCAATTGGTTCTGGTGAATTTAACTCTCAGAGCAAATAAGTACAAGAGTAGGTTCAGTTATTTGTTGTGGGTATTGTTCTTTTCATTTGCTTACTTCATCTGGTTTCAGGGGTAACAGGACACTCCCTACCTAATAAAGCATTTGACAGTTCCAGCCCAAGCTGCAAATATTGCCTACTTCCAGTAGAGGGCACATGTGCTTTTCAAATCAAGCGTGCCTGCCTTGTAGATGCAGATGGGAAATATTTCAGTTGTCTTTCCTCTAGCGCTTTGAAGAAACAAGAATTCTTGGTTATTTATTGGTTTCAGGGAATTTGGGCCACGTTTTCCTTAGTTGAGAGGATTTAGAGTAGAAACGGCATATGTGTGTGTGTTTTCAAGCAATAGAGGTTAAATTTGGAGGTGGTGGGAGTTTCACTGAAGAATATTATCTGAGATGACAAGTGTCTAAAGGAATATGTGACGTTTAGTTTTATTAACCCTAGGCTGTTTTTAGAGTAATATTATCTTTAAAATAGTGTTCAAAGATTATTGAATATTCATGAATTCTGTATAACCAACAATGTATACTAAGAACTTGCTATGTGATAAACTTCCAGGCACTGGGGATATTGCCGGGACAAGATCAAGCTCATTCTTGCATTCATGGAACTTACATTCTAAGGGAGGAGTACAACTAGTAGCTGAACAAATGAATGATGACCGATTCAGACAGTGGTACCTACTAGGGTGCTATGACGGACAGTATCAGGTGGAGGGAACGGGTGAGATGGTGACAGGAACTATGTCTCTGAGGCGGTGGCATTTGAATCGACCTGAGTGGGATGAGAGAGCCAGCCATGTGAAGACTTGGGAGAAGGAGTCCCTGGCTGAGGGGACAGCAAGCATGAAGTTCTTGGGGTAGAAACGACAGAAAGAGTGTCATTGATGCTGGACTGAGGTGAGGCTGAAAGGAAAGGGAATGAAATGTGCTGGAAAAGGTTGGCCACCTTTTTTAGGAGCCAGTCAAGACCTACAGGCCTTAGCAAGGAGCTGCCATTTTGCTTCCTAAAATTGTAGAGTTTTAATGTTGAAAGGACCTTGGAAATCATCCCATTCATTATGCTCAAAGCTTGCAAAAGAATCTCCTGAGAAACTCGTCAAATAGGCAGATTCTGCCAAAAATTCAGATTCAGAGTTCAGCATGAGGCCTGTGGGGCCACATGTAAGGTGAGCCTATAGATCCTTATCTTTAGGCTCCACAGGTCCTAGATGTAAGCAGTCCATGGACTGCATTTGGGAAAATACTGATTTACCAGTTAGGGTTCAATGGCTGCAAGCAAAAGAATTCAACTCCAGCCAGCTGAAGTAAGCAGACAATTTACTAAAAGGCAGCTGGGGAGTTAATAGAACAAAGGAAGAGTTGATCATCAACATGACCCAAGATGCTCTGGCATCCACATTTGCAGAAACAATGGGGAATCTTTTCAAGGCAACGTAGAGATGAATCTAGATGAATCTAGAGATGAATTGCAACCCAGGTCCTCTGCTACCCAGTGCAGATGATGTACTCGTTTATGACCACATAATTGCCTGTTGTCCACCAGCTCCCAGGCAGTGTGCTGAACCCAGGTGGTGCAGTGACGGACAGAAGAGGCCTGATCGTCATGACTTTTTTAAACCATATCCTCCTCTCTCCACATTTGGTTATTTGTTTATTGAGCAAACATTTATGAAACACCTACTGTATACAAGGTGCTGCAAGTGAAACAGAAATCCACAAAGTGGTCTTCATCTCCAGAAAACATAATCTGTTAAGAAAGGTATAAATACAAGGTTATTGGAATTCAGAGGAGTTAGAAGATGTTATCAGCCTATGGGGATTAAGATATTTCCTCAGGAATAAGATGTATCATCCTTATTCATCTTCCTAGACAGCAAGGGAGCCTTAGTGAGGTGGCCTAGAATTAGAAATGTCATGGCTACCTGCTAAATTGGAACCTCTCACTTTGGCCTTGAACCTACTGTGCTTTAAGTAGTATATTCCAGGCTTATGTTTTCCAGTTTTATTGAGAAATAATTGGCATACAGAAATAATTGACATATCTGACATTCCTGTTGGATTAGAAAGCCTTTGCCCCTACAGCCCTGGGGTGGAGATTTGGAAATTAGCCGGTGGTTAGATGGTGATGTGCACAGATCAGCTGGATGATTCAGGCTCTCTGCAGTCACACTCTTGCCTGATTCAGTCATGCTTCTGATCTCCCTCTGCCATTCCCTGCACTTAAAAACATAAGTGCTATGCCACTCGGAGCTGTTAACACACCCAGCCAGGCGACTGAAGCAGGATGCTTAATGCTCTCTCTCTCTCTTTCTTTCTTTTAGTATGAAGGTGTCTAATTTGTGTGAAGTATAGCGCTGTCAGATTCTCGTATTTCACTTATTTGCTGTTCATGCTTTGTGTTACATTTAGAAAGACTAACTGACGCTGTAAATTTGGACATTTGGCTTATTTTATGAGGCTGTGTGTAAGAAAGGTAAGAGCACAGATTCTGAAGTCAGGCTCCCTGGATTCTAATCTCAGCTCTGATATTTATTAGCTGCAAGAACTTAGGCAAGTTGATGAGCATCTCTAAGCTTCAATTTCCTCATCTGTAAAATGAGCACTGATAATAATAATCATCTTGTAGATTGCATCAGTTAGCAATAGCCACAATAATGCTGCATTAAAAACCACCCTAAAACTCAGAGATTTAAAACCATGATCCTTTGTTACTGTTTGCATAGACAAGGTTGGAGGTCAGTGGGTCAAGCTGAGCTTGGCTGGGCTGGTTCTGCTCCACCCTGTGGGTTAGGATTTGCTCTCCATGTCTCTCACCCTCCTTGGACCTGCAGACCAGCAGAGAATACTCTTTTCAGGGTGAGGGTAAAGGCACATGAGAGCACATGAGGCCTATTAAGACATCGGGTTGGAATTGACACACCATAATTTCTGCCTTGTCCTAAGGAGTAGCTACAGGGTAGAGTAAAGAATAAAAGCAAATAATGAATGTAACACACAGGGGTATTGTGAGTGTTAAATATATTAATGTATGTTAAGCACTTAAGCACCTGACATGTGTAAATACTCCATCAGTACTTGGTTTTATCATTATATTTTTCCAAATGCCACCTCAGTCTAGAAAATATTGCTGCGATGATCATTAGCATCTTCAGACAGAATGGAGCCCACTTTACAAGAACCATCATCAATATTTGTTTAGTGCTTATGTATCTATTATCTAATTTGATCTTCACAGCAAAGCTGGGGAGTGGGTAGACTTTGTCTTTTGCAGGTAAGGAAGGAGAAGCTCACCAATGCAGAGTGATTTACCCCAAATCACAGGACAACAGACATTGGATTTCACCCAAGGTTTATCTAACTTATAAGCCTGCTGCAGCGAGACCAGCATCTACTGCAAACTCCAGTCCCTGCCTCCCACATCACTGGATCTCTAGTAGAACTGCCCTTGGTAATGGCTTCCCCACTGGTTGTCACACATCTTCACTGGCCTCACTCTCCAGTCCAGTCTATACTCATCAACCAAGTGATTCTTTAAAAATGCAATTTTGAACATACTCCTCTCTTGCATAAAATCTTCAATAAATTACCACTACTTTCAGAAATCTAAAGGTTCTGAACATGTCCTACAGACTCTGATATGCCAGGCCCCAATTCCCTTTTCATCCTGCACCCCTCCATTCTCGCCCACCTCTTGGTGCCCTGGCCTGTCCAGCTCTCACCCAGTTTCCTTCCCTAGCACAGGACCTTTGCCAGTGATCTACCCCTCACCCCAGCCTGGGCTTCCTGTGAGCTATTCCCCTGGCTCTCTACCTGGTTAGCTTTGACTCATCCCACATGTTTAAGGTGGAACTGCTTCCTCAGGGAAGGTTGCCCTGGCCTCCCTGAAGGTCAGCTCCTCATTGGACACCTTCTCTTTGTGCTGTCTACCCACCTTCACAGCGCTGGTCAAAGCTGTGGCCCTGTGTTGGTAATTGCATGGTTCTGAGTATCTGCTTTGGGGCCTTTAGTACAGGTTTGATGTGCTCCTCTGCCTGTGATTTCTTCACACCACCAGTCTTGGGCCTCACAATTCCCTCCTACTCATCCTTGGTCTCAACACAAGTCCCTCTCCTCAGAGAACAGGACATGACATCACTAGGCCTATGATGCCTCATCCTTATCCTCTGTAATACTTTACACACTTGTAACATTTTTGTTCAATGTCTGTCTTTTGTGGAAGTCTGACAGCTCCATGAACTCAGTAATGAGTACCATGCTCATTGTACTCCAGCAGCTAGCACCGGGCCTGGTGAGAAGGCTCAAGTAGCACTTGTTTAACCATATGACACTGGAATCATAAGGCATCAAGACTGTGTTTTCCACTCTTCCTTCTTTGGCTAACTTCTATGATATTCTTTGGAACTTTGTTCAAAAAATACAAAAATAACATGGCATTTATAAAACACTACATGTTAGACACTATGCTAAATGCTATGCAGACATTATCTCATTTAATCCTCAGAATAACCCAAAGAAGGTTCTGTTGTCATTGTCTCTGTTGCAGATGGGGGAATAAAGCTGAGACAGACAGGTTAAACAATTTGTTCAACGTCAGGGAGTAGCATCTTCCCAGAATCCTTAAGGCTGGATCAGTGCCCTCCTCATTGCGCTGTGCTCCCGAAGGATTCACTGCATTTGTCTTTATCATTGTTGCCCCTCTCCTCATGAGACTATGAGAGCCACATGGTCCCACTCACTTTCCTAGTGCCCATGTCTAGGTTCCTGGCACATATTAGGTACTAAATTAATGTTCATTGAATATGAAGTACATTTGTCCTGATATAAAACCATAACCAGTTTTAGAACTGAAAAAATAAGGATTTTCTTAATGGATTAAAGCAAATAGAATAAGCAACAAAATCAGTCAATGTGAACAAAGCAGAGTCAGGTGTTATAATGTTGAGGTTAAATGGGTTGGCCCTAGAACCAAAAAAGTCTGTATTCCAGTTTTGCCTCTTCCTCCTAGCTCTGTGAATGTTGGCAAGATATTGAATATTTACTGTATTCCTCAAATTTCCCATTTGAAAAATGAAAGTAATACTATTTATATTCCTGTAGCATTGTTGCAATGTTGAAATGATTTAACATGTAAAAATGCTTAGAACAGTGCTTTTCACATAAAAACCAAGTTCTTTGTGACTTGACCCAAATGCTAAGCATCAGTGCCCTCGTTTCTCACGTCTCTGGAGTTGGAGTTGCCTTTCTTGGCTTCAACAAAGTCCAGGCCCTGTGTCCTAGCTCTGTCTCTGGCTGTGTTTGTAGGGTGAGCAGCCCTCAGCTTTGCCGTGGCCCTGGGACTGTCACACCATCTCTGTTCCCTGGCCCCATGCAGTGTTGCTTTCCCACTGGAGACCCAAAGATCCCTCCCACTTTCAATGGCCTCCAACCAACCTCTCTGGAATCTCCACCTCCACCTTGGAGCCTGGCATAGCTAGCTTGTGCCTGAGCTAGGATGGTTACCCGGTCAGTTTGACATTAGAGCCACTGAACAGAAGCACTTCACAGCCTACCTCTACTTCCCCAAGGAGCTAAGATATCATTCCTATAATGCCATTTAGTGTTCTTTTGTCAACTTTTTATCATACTAAGAGTTTCTAAATCCTATTTTTATTAAGAAGTTTCAATATTTTCCATGTTTTTATTTACAATAAACTCAAAGTTGTACCGAGTACCAGGCAGGCCCTGCACTGCTCTGGGTAGCACTTGAATGAGCAAGAGAAGCCCCTGTCTCCTTCTTCTAGGTAATAACCTAATGGCCTAAGAAATCCACAAGGCCTTATTTTCTACTTCATAGATAAATCTTATCAGCTTCTGCAGACAAGACTGCCTTGTATATCAGCCTCTGAGAATTTCAATATGAATTTAACTTCTATATCTGGTCATAGAATGATAACTTTCCCCCTTCTTGTCAACCTAACTGCTCTGCTGTCAGAACTCAACCACAAGCTCAGCTGTTTTCACATTGCAGTAGAGACTTGGTGTAAAATCACAGTGAGCTTTAAAATATATTAAAAAATGAAAAAGCAAATTCCCTGTTCCTTTGAGATGCCTCCTAAAATTCAGGTTGGTAACTACCAGCTCTCCCAGAGATGCCCTTTTCTGTTTGAAGCTGTGCCTCTTTCCTGCCTGTCTTCGCCACTGTGAAGTCACTTTGAACAGCACCTGGAGCCCCAGGCCTTTGAAGACTTCTTGCTAATGAGACTGCACAGGCAGCAGCTGTGTGCTGGTCTGACTCCAGAGGGGTGGTGCCTTGCAGACACACCGGGCTTAAAGTCCCAGCTCTGTCCTTAAGATCTTTGTGACCTTAGTCAAGCTTCTTATTAATGTTTTTGAATGTCATTCTCCATACTTGTAGAATGGAGATAATAATAATATGTACCAGAGTCTTTGTATGCAAGCAACAGAAACTTGTTTGGGAACACAAGATGTAGAATTTATTTGAAGATTTTGAGGTAACTTATAGATTCAGTGAAAATATAATGAAGTGGATTCAGAAAGAAGCAGAATCAAGCAGCCCTGGGGATTTATGAATTAGGAATGAATAACCACTCTCAAAAGACTTTCAATCATATGCATTCTAGTCCCTACCCTTATTCTGAAATCCACATTCATATATCCAACAACTTTGTGACATACCTGCCTGGTGGTGTAATAGACATCTCAAGATTAGTATTTATGAAATAAAACTTAATTATTTCTATATGAGGGCAGACTCCCCCCAAAAAACTGGAATTATCTTCAGGAAGGTGAGACTTTTGTAGTACAGGCTTCCCCCACTAGGTAAGGGTTCTAGGAACCCATCTGTATCAGTGTACCAGCTGGTATTGTTGTGAGAGGCTGCATTTGGCTTCAGTGAATTTTTTTGAAGACTCAGTGCGCTTGCCTATTTCAGGACAGGTGACTTATGATTGCGCCTGCACACACCATGCTCAGTGTTCAGCAGTTTTTGACCAGAAATAGCATGACCCCCATGTCCCACCCTCCCTATTCACCTGATCTCACCCCCAGTGACTTTTTTTTATGTGTGTTTGTTTCCCCAGGTGAAATTAGTCCTCACAGGGAAACATTTTGTAGATGTGGAAGCGGTGAAACAAAAAATGGCAAAAGCACTAAATACATCAAAATCGATGAGCTCAAAAACTGTTTTGAGTGGTGGAAAAAATGTCTTATGAGGTGTATTGCATCACATGGAGAGCACCCTCAAGGTGACTGGAGTTTCAACGTGTCAGAGTGAATACCCAATTTTTTATAAATAAATTCCAGGCTTTTTGGGTCTCCCCCTCATAACCTGATTCTGACCACTTGTCACCTCCCATGTGTCGCCCACAGACCAAGAAGCCGTCCTATCTTAATAGGACTATTTCAATGACCTCTTTCCTCTTCTCCCAGCTTTACATTTTGCCCCGTCTCACTTCTATCCTACACGCAGCTGTCAGATTCACTATTTTAAAAACAAAATCAAGACATGTCAATTCTCCTTGAGCTCTCTAATGACTTACCATTACTTTAAAACAACTCAATGTCTTGATTTTGACCTACAAGACTCAACATCATCCAGACACTGGCTCCATCTTCAAACTCGGTGTGTAGCATTCTCCCCTTGCCTAGCACATTTGTCTCCTCTATATTCCTTGCACAGACTAAGTTCATCTCAATCTTGGGGTCTTGATATTCGCTACCTTCACTTGGTCTGGTACATCATTCCTCTAATATTTACAGAGCTGACCCCCTTATTTTATTCATGCCCAGAATCACCCTCTTCCAAAGCACTACTGACTACCCTATGGGAAACAACTCCCTTACTTTCACAGTATTTTCTGCAAATCCCATGAAGGAAGGAAGTAACAGGAGGCTTCTTGGCCCATGATGGACATTCATGAAGTATTAGAATAAATTAATGATTACACTAGATTGTCACTACTGGGATATATCACTCCAACCATTTTTCTATTGCTTCCCTTGGAGGTTTTCAAATCTCCAAGAGACTCAATGGCCTGTTCTGGGTTGTATGCCCATCCTTTCATCATGGAAAGACAAGCTTCAGTTACAGTCATGCCACAAGGCTGTGTGCAGTGAAGGACTTATAGTTCCGTGAAGATAAATCGGAGTGGTCTTACTAAGAGAAGGTGGAAAGGACACCAGGCTGGGGTAGCAGGTGTTCAGTTCACACTACCTCCTCACAGGATTATTGTGAGGGTTACATATGGATGGGAGCTTTGGTTGCAGTTGTGTTTATAACAGAGCACTACTGACTTGAAACTTCAACCATACTTTTACATATTTATACAACAAACTTTATTTCATTTTGTAAAATAAGAAATTGGTGCTATTATGGGGCAATTCAAGAAAAATAGCTAATATTATCAGAGTATGTTCAACAGTTGTTTGAGGGAGTGAGATATTATTAATGTTCCCCATATATAATTCTTTAATAGTGCATACAGGAGGAATTCTTTTCCTTATCCCTGTGAACTTAGATGTAGTTCATTGGACAGTATGGCCAATGAAATGTGAGTAAGGGCACTGCATGCCCCTGTGACAGAAGCATGTAAAGGCTGGTACAGCTTCTCCCTGTCACTGCCCCCTGCTACCACAGCCAGGGGTGATTCAGATAGTGAAGCCACAATCAGACTGTGTTCCTGAGTGCATGATGAACATGTATGTAAGGAATCAACCATTGTTGTTTGAAAACTTATCAGATTTGGCAGTTGTTTGTTACTGCAGTATAACCAAGTCTACCCTGACCCAGCCAGGGAGCTTTACTTTTCTTTTGCTCATAGTAGCTGAGCAACCACTAAGTGACAGACACCATGTTAGGAAGCAGGTTTCCCAAGATAAATAGTGTAGTTTTCTTTCTATCATAGCTTCATGGATGGGTTTATTTTAAAAAACTAAATTAGGAGCCTACCATGTTAAGCCTTGGGAAAGTAGAAGTAAACAAATAGATTTGTGTTTACCTTTAAAGACCTTACAGTTTGGTGGGACTTACACTGAATAATCACACATAAAAAATAACTCATTATCACAATTGTGATGAATAATATGAGGAGAGAGTACTAGAGTCTGAGGTGGGGGGCAACCTAGCTTTGTTAAAAGGATGGGGCTATCAAGGAAGGCTTCCATGAAGAGGTGACATTCATGCTGAGAACCAAATAATGAGCAGAGATATATCAGCCTCTAGCCAGAGATGCCAATATAATCATTCTACTTCATAAAAATCTGTTTCTCTCAACCCCTTCATTCTAAAATTGCCCTATACCATCAGCTTCTTGTTAGGCAAGTAATAAGACAAAATTTTGTAAGAGAGCCAAAGCTTCCTGAAGAAAGTTATTGTCAATACCAAAGGAATTATCCAAACAGTCCCCCAAATATAGTGACTAGATAGGAGTAAGGAAGTACAAGAATTTCTATAATATTTGTATGCAACTAATCTGCATGGTAGCAAAAGCAACTTTTCATTTTTATGCCACCTGGAGTATAATGTTCTTGTATACTTAACTATTGGAAACCAGCATTATTCCCCATAATTATTTCTTGTCTTATGTTATGTTTCTTGTCTTATGGCTATCTGATGTTGCAATTTTTAAAGTTTTCCTTTGCACAGCACCAATGTAACAGTAGAAATATTAGCCTTTTCACGTTTAGATATTTAAACATTTTTTTCTAGGGAAATTTTGAGAGATGATGTTGATAACACTAATAATAATCTCTCATGTTTAACCACAGTGTTTCCTTTGAGAATTAAAACAACCTTTCAAGGTAAGCAAGGCAGCAATATTTATTTTGAAAGAGAATACTGTGGCTCTGAAAACTTCTGAGACTTTCCCAGAGGCTATAGCTAGTGGGTGACTGAACATAAAAGCAAATTCAGTTCTCTTGATAGCACAGTTGTGAGACAGATGAGGTGTATTCGATCTGGCAGTTAAAATACGGGGGTTGGTTTGCTGTTCTTACACCAACTCTGTGATCTTAGGCAGGTCAATTAACCAACCTGAACTTTATTTTCCTCATCTACAAGGTAGAGAATGACAGTTAATTCATGGGCCTATTGTAGGCATTAAACAAGATGAACTGCTCTGTACTCATGGAATCATTTATTTACTTATTCATTTAGATGTTAATTGAACCCACTCAGTTCCAGGTACTGTGTATATACTCGGAATACATCCCTGAAACTCTTTGCTTTTATGGAACATCCCGACCTGCATTTAATAGTGAAAGAGCTACAAAGCTCTCTGAGCAGTGTTCCCTTCTACTCAGACTCTTTGTATAACCTCCGACATATACTCATTGGCAGCACTATGAAAATTGTTCATGGTAATCAGGAGGAGCACTAAATATTAAAAGGAAATTGAACACCACTACTTTACTACTACCATTGCCACTGTTGTCCTTGAATATACAGGTTCCTTGATTTGAAATGATGAGAAAATATTAACAAATAATATTAATAATATTAGAGTTACCATCTGCAAAAGCTTTCCCACATTCAGCTCCTGTTCTGTCCCCATTTTCTTTGTTGAAGAAGCTGATCATCAGTTTAGAAATGTAAAACCCACCACTGATAAGGATATTGAAGCTACTCCAGGTAGGGTGTCAGAAATCTACATGAGTCCATTTGTCCTGTTCTGGATGAATTGCACTTTTGCTTGGATATTGGTGATTCTTTAAAAAATGGGGTTGGGGATCAATAGATAGTAAAACTTAAAGATTCAAGCACTTGATATCAATCCAGTGTCAAATAGATAGATGGCTTATGCAACCACAGAAAAAGAAGAAGCCTAACTACAAGTATTAATGTCAATGTCTCTTTTTAAAAAAAATAGGATTAGATCATAAGACATTTTGAACAGATATATCTAGATGTAAGTAAGGTTTTACAGAAAATCATTCAAGAAATTTTTGTTTTCAGCTTGGATAAAAGTAATTTAGAAGAGGATAGAGTCAGTGAATTCCTAACTGGTTGAACTGTCAAGCATCAAGTATGGATTAAAATCAACCAGAATTTAGATGGCCTCTGTCCTTGGTCCTGACCCATTCACTGCTACAGATGAGTTGTATTAAGACCTCAAAAAGAGGTTCCCAAACATCCAAATCACCCGGGGTGCGTGGGAAAAATAGAGCAGCTTGAATCTGCTGTTGGAGATTATGAGTCACTAGGCATGACATGGGACAGGGGATGCTCTGCTTTACATAAGTTACCTTCATCAATTTGTAAATGACATTAGTTGGAGGGTAAATTAATATATCAGGTGACTGAATTATAATATTAATTGACGTTAATAAACTGAAACAAGGAATAAATTTAATGAAATGACATTTTTAAAAACAAGAATAAATATAAGGTTTATTTTGGGGAGTCTGAAACCCTCTACACAAGCCCATAAATGGGGAGTGATAGTTACAGATCAGTCAGTAATTACAGAAAATATTCAGGGGGAATTAGCTGACTGCTAAATAAACATGTACCAGCAGAGGGCTGTGGCTTGCAGCAGAGTTGATGTGAGCCGAAGCACCAGATATCGGCAAAGGGATGAGTGATGAACTGCATAACTTATAATTCCCCCCACAGATTCCACTACGTTTGAAGGTTGTGTTCAACAACCAGAATGTCATAGAAAAATGGAATTTACAGCTTAGAATGATCTGTAATCCTAGTCCATCTAGTCAAGAGGTATTCAAGCAGAATTCCGTGGATACCCAGGGTTCCACAGCAAGTCTCCTTGGCTGGGAGTGGGTGGGGGTGGGTGGAGCTCAGTGTTCTACCCAGGAGGAAGCCCTAGCCTCAGCAGCTCTGCTATGGTCTGTTCTACATCTGAGATGTCCACAAAGAGGTTCATATGGAGGATTTAATTTTAAATTTGATTGATTAAAATTTAACATGTGGGAACAAAGCTGAAGAATTACTGAAAAGTATGTCAGTCTTACAATTTACTGTCAAAAATAATATTAGTATATTTCCTCAAAAAGATGCTGAAAGAGGAAAGAATTATCAGTGCTCTTTTCATTAATCTGAGGAAACACTGTTATCAAGGGCAGAAGGGCCTGTAAAGGAGACTTTATGTGTGTGTGTGTGTGTGTGTGTGTGTGTGTGTGTGTGTGTGGAGAGAGAAACAAAACCAGTTTTTTACAACTCTGTAATATATCATCTGCACACTGTATTATGTGTTCACCACCCCAGGTCAAGTCTCCTTTCATCACCATTTATGCTCCCTATACCTTCCTCTACCTCTCCCAATCTCCCCTTCCCCTCTGTCAATCACCACACTGAAAAACACTTTTCATTTTATTTTCTCTGCAGCTTAGAAGCAATGCATATATTTTGATCTTGGTACCACTTTAATGTGATGAGTCTATTAATAGAAACACACCTCAAATTTAAAT
>VMDR010024402.1:0-15048 GCA_007922815.1 Macrotus californicus | reverse complement strand
TTGCAATGAACATTTTTGTAATTCAATTATTTCCTTGGAACAAAGGCTCAGAAGTAGCATTGCACGGACAAAGCTGTGAGTGTGTTCGAAAGTTCTAATGTGCATGGCCCATTGTGTTCAACCCGTGTTTTCCTTATTTGTACTTCTTCCACTTTACGAAATTACCTGTCCCCCATACGCATGCCAACTCAGTCTAATGTTTACTAACATTAAAGGTAAAGCATGCATCTTGTACTTTTATTTTGAGTATCTTTGATTATTAGTATGGTGAACATTTTTTAATTTTTCTGTATCTGGCTATTTAGATCCATTCCTTTGTGAATTGCCTGTTTGTGTGTTCACCCATTTTTCTGCTGGGATGGCCATCTTATTGATTACTTTTTATGTAATGTGAATATCATTTATGCTATGTATTTTTCAATTTGTTGCTTGACTTTCAATTTTATAGCTATAGTTCCTTAAAGTACCAAAGATTTTTCTTTCTTTGTAGTACACATTTTCAAAATTTTCCTTTGTAGTTTCATTCTTGGATACTATGCATCTATTGTTGAGATGATACAGATCAGTGGTTCTGAACTAGGAGTAATTTTACCCAGCCCCCGCCCCAAACCCAGGGAACATTTGACAACTCTGGAGACATTTTTGATTGCCATGCCTGGGAGGGTCCTATGTACATCTAGTGGGAAGAGATGAGGGATGTTCCAAACATCGGATAATGCTCAGGACACTCCCTATGACAAAAAATTATCCAGTCCAAATTCCAATAATGCTGAGGTTGAGAAATGCTGATATAATTAACCAGCATTTCTTATACTATTTTGATGGCTTCATTTATCAACCACTTAACAATTTCTTTGGTGGATTATTTAAGGTAGGGATCTAACTTTAGTGTTTTAAACAGTTAACTGAGTGTCTAAATAACCATCTGCTTCATCACTGATTGGAAGTGCCCCTTTTATCAAACACTAAATTTATAAAACACATACACTCAAATGTATACATATATTCGTATCTATTTTGGGGCCGTTTTATCCTAATGATATTTCTACCTAGGTTCCCATTGAAACCATACTCTTTAAATTTCTATAGCTTTATGTTACATTTTCAGAACTGATAACAAAAGCTTTCATGTGGTTATTCTGCAACAAACCATTTTTTGAGGCATAAGAAACAAGAGAAGCAATGTCAAAAGGCAAGTAACAGGCTGAGAGAAAATGTTTGCTATATACACACACACACATCTCACAGATAAAGAGCAAATATCCCTCATATATAAGTAGATTTTTAAAAATAATAAAAAATCCTCCAGAAAAACAGGCAAAAGTTATGAAAAACCAATTTACTGCAAGATGCACAATGGACTTCAAGTCTATGAAAAGATGTTCAACTTTTATAATAGGAGACATGTAAATTAAAATTACTCTGGGATACCATTTCTCAATGGAATACTCCTAAACATCCAAAAGCTTGACATTGTACTCAGTTGGTAAGACTGTGGGAAAGCAGGCACTCTTGTTCATAGCTGGTGGAAATGCAAAACATTACAAGCCCCGTGGCAGGGAATTTGGCAATATCTAATCAAACTAAGCATGTGTTTATCCCTCCACCCAGCACTCCTACGTCTAGGAATTTACCCTGAAGATATTCCTTCAGTGATGTGAAAATACACATGGACAAGGTTATTCGTTGTAGCATGGTTTCTATTTGCAATATTGGAACTGATGTAAATGCCCAAACATGCAAGACTGATTGAATAAACTATGGTATACAACTGAAACGGTACTATGCAAAGAAAAAGAACGAGAATGATGAGTGCAGTAAATCTATATGAATTGCCTTCTAGGATATATTGCTAAGTAAAGACAAAAGCAAGAGCCTAAAAGTTTATACAGCATACTACCTTTTTGTTTAGGGAGGGAAGAAATAAGCACATATTTCTGCTTATTTTTATTAAAAAAGAAACGTAAGAAAATATTCAAGAAAACAATGAAGTTGGTTGCTTATGGGGGGTAGGGAGGGAAGAACCTGGTATAAGAGATGCGGGAGGAAGGGATACCTCTGTGAGTATACCGGGCCATAGAGTTCTGACTTTTAGGAAGCATGCTCATGTTCTACATATTCAAAAGTAAATTCAGTGAACAGAATTTTAAAAACCACCGTAGAGCTGAATCCAAATGGGGACAGGCGAATCCAACCATATCTCACATGAATACACTAACAACGCTGGAGACACAGAAATAATCCATGTAACTTCGGAACACTGCCTTTGACTACATGTTACCAGAAGGGAAAACAAACCCAACAAATATTGTGCTCTTTTTAGGTCTGCTTCGCAGAGGGGTATGGGTATGGTGACTCCAAAATAACTTTATATGTACTGTAGGGAATGAACAAATAAATTAAATGAGTTGATATTTTGGGAACCAGAGTTTTCCCTGTGGAATGGGAGGTAGAAATATGCCATTGGGGAAGGCCAGAAAGAACTCCATGGGGCTGGATTAGAACTAGTTATCAGCGTTAACTCAGAAATTTAAGAAACCACACAGAGGGTGCGGGGGGAGGTAGACAAATGGGGGTACAAATGGTGACAGAGGAGACTTGACTTGGGGTGGTGAACACACCATACAATATATACATGATGCGTTAGAGAACTGTACAACTGAAACCTATATAATTTTATTAACCAATGTCACCCCAATACATTTAATAAAAAAGAAAAAAAAGGAATTTAAGCACACGCACATTTCTTAGCTTTCTTCTTTTAAAGGAACTAGAAACAGACTCTCGTTATCATCAAATGTACCTAGTGCCCAAACCGTTCCCCATTGAAAGGAACCAGGGCTGTTTGGGGAAATGAGTGATTTCAGGGTCAGGACAAGAATGGTACAAAACAAGCTTGGAATACTTTCTTGTGCCAGAAAATAAAGAAGTGCTTGTAAGACGATGGGAACATGTCAAAAGGACAGGGAAGCCAACCTGAATCAGACCCCACAGGCCAAATCAGGGATAATTTGAACCTTGCAATAAAGACCATAATGAATTATAATCTACTGAATAAAATAGGAATGTCTACATCTGTATTATTAACAAAAAGATGAATGAATACATTAAAAAATAAATAAAGGAAAAGCTGACAAATGTAGAAAATGGCGGGACTGGGAAAATCATAATTTTGCAACTATGATGTACTAGGATCATTAATGAATTTATAGAAGTTTGATTAAGGAGTAGGTTGTGCTCATGGTTTAAAGCATCTTCCCCCAGAGTGCTTGTTAATTTCAAGGAGAGTAAAACTCCATGGGGCTGGACAGTAACTTGACGGAGTGAAGAAGATCACCGAAGAGAGGCACAGCCATGTCACGGCCTCTGGAAGTGATTCCCTGAGACGTTCAGGGCCTCACTTCTGTGACATTCCATTCATAGGTGCATTAGTGGAATCTAATGAGGAAATACCAGATGAAAGCCAATTGAGAAACATTCTACAAAATATCTGGTGTGTATGCTTGAAAAGAAAGGCTGAAGAACCGTTTAAAGTTTAAAGTGAAATAAATGAAAAGTAAATGTAGAACATCATCCTGGAACGGATTCTGTACTGGAAGAAAAAATGCTATAAAGTATGCTTCTGGTACAATTGGCAAGTCTGCAATATAGATTGTAACTGAACGTATCATACCACTGGTAGCTTTCCTGAATGTCCCATGTTTACATGAGTAAATATCTTATTCTTAGGAAAAATGCAATGATGCATTAAGGGGGAAAGGGCGTAATGTATGCAATTCATTCTTGAATGATTCAGAAAAACATAAATACGTTACATAAGTGTATTTATATGTTTATTTGGGGGATGGAGGATGATAACAAATTTGGCAAAATGTTAAAAGTTGGTGAATCTGGTTAAAGTGTTTATTGAGGTCTTGTATTATTCTACCAACAATTCTTTAAGATTACAATTACTTCAAAATAAAAAGTTAAGAAAACACAATAGGAAAATTTTAGATATTTTTGCCTATCTAATATTCCAGATGGACATTAGAATCATTTTGCCCATGGTATGCACTGGTAATTTTATTAATTTTATTGGAAGTGCATCTGCACAGTGTTTTGGCAAGAAGTGAGACCCTTACAATAGTGTTTCCAAATAGGCATCTGATAATCCTCATCATGTGTTCTGATCTTTTATTTCTCTTATTGGTGTTTAAGTGGCCTTCGTTATCAGTATCTGAACATCGCTGTTCATTCATGGTTGTTAAATATGGTTCGTTGCTTTTTGTATGTCCAGTTTCTTCCAGTTGATTCTCTTGGGATTTTTAGGTAATTATATTTCATTCAATCAGTGAAAAATTTATCTTCATATTTTCAGTTTTTATTCCTTTTTTTCCACAAGAGTGTTGTTTCAGATTTTAATGTGATTATCATTAGTGTTTTAATAAAACTATGAGAAATTTGATCAAAAAATTTTAAATCAAATGCTGTTTCTGTATTCAGGAAGATGGCTCTATGTTTACTTTTAATTTTAATGCACTGACTGCATATTATAATAGTAAATTCCCAAATATTAAAATAACCCTACATTCCTGAAATAATCTCTATATGATCATGGTGTACTTAAAACTATATTGCACAATTCTCTGTGATAATATTTGATTTATGATTTATGTATTTTACAGGTTAGATTAGTCTACAGTCCTATTATGTTATCCTTATCAGCTTAGTCATCAGGAAGGGTTTTCAGGAACAACTATAAAGGACACATGGACAAAACCAAGGGAGGTGGGTGGAAGCAAGGGAGGGATGTTGGGATGGCTGGGGGTAGGGGGGAGTGGTGGGGAGTAAATGCAGGCAACTGTAATTGAACAACAATAAAATAATTTAAAAAATAGTTTAAAGAGAAACCCCCCAAGATTGACTTTTTCCTTTTATGTTAATAAAAAAACATCTGAGTGAATTGACTGATAATGTTCATATTGCTTACTAAATAGTAATCATCAGTATGTGTTTAACTAGGTAATAACAATTTTTATAAGCAACTTCTTACCCATATTTTTTTTTGTCAGATTGGCAAACATATTTTTGGTGTGCCACAGAATCTTAGTGATTAGTTTATGTGTGCCAGGAGATGAAAAATGTGGGAAATCACTGCTATGGAGAAGTGAATTTCTCTGTAGGAGGCATTATTGGTACACAAATAGCAGCACAATATTGTTTTAATGGCAATTCAGGCTCCTAAGGTTTAAAGTCCATTTTAGGTGACTCAGTGGACTCAAAGTTAAGTTTTTGTTTTTTTTTTAAAATAAGACCTCAACTTAACTGTGCTTACCTTCAGATTTAGTATTCGCCTTGCCCTCCTCTGGACCCTGGGTTTCTACACTGGAGTCAGTTTAGAAATGTAAGTAAATAAATAAATTTTAACTTTTTATTTGAAATAATTGCAGGTTTGCAAAAAAGTTTCAAAGGGTATACAGAGAGTTCCTGCATACCTTTCACGCAGCTTCTTCTGTTAGCATGTTATATAACCATGGTACATTATCAAACTGAGAAATTAAGATCGATACACTACTGTTCACGGAGGGATAAGCTTTGCTTGAATTTTACTAATATTTTTCCTCTCATGTCCTTTTTGCTGTTCCAGGACCCAACCAGGATACCACGTTGTATCTAGTCCTTTGATCTGTGAGTTTCTTGGTCTCTCCTTGCTTTTTATGACCTTGACAGTTTTGAAGAATACAGATTAGGGTTACTCACAAACGACAGTTGACGTTCTTTTCCTACAGGACCTGCAGCTTCAAGGTTTCAGTCATTTTATTCTTCTCACTCTGGTCACCAAGAGTCCGTGTAAAGATTTGTTTGCTCTTAATTTTAACTTTTGAGTTATCCTGAAGGCTTTTACTTTCAGCTAGCATCTAGTTAAGCTTCCAGCAATATAGATCAGAGGTCAGCAAACTACTTGCCCAGGTTCAAATTCGACCTCCCACCTCACTTTGTAAGTACAGTTGTATTAGGACTCTGCTGTGCCCATTCGTTTATGTAGAGTCTACGGCTGCTTCCACTGTTTGACAGTGTCAGGGGCCCCAACAGTGACCGTACAGCTACAAACTCTGAAATATTTGCTCTTTGCCCCTTTACAGAAAAAATGTGTTGGCTCCTAGTATAGATAAATGAGAGTAACTATGGCCTTTGGAAATTATCTGGTACCATACTATGAATGGTACAATACTAGTAACTAGAGCACACGCTGAGTATGAATCCTGTCTCTACTGTGGGGTGACCTCACACGAAGTGTTTTACTTTTTTGAATCTCAGTTTCCTCATCTATAAAAATATCATCTACTTTGCAGGTTAAATCAAATGTACGCAAACAGCTTCCCACAGTGCTTGGCGTGTGGTAGGCTCTCAATAAACAGTGGCCATTATTATTGTTTTTACTAATAATAAACCATTTTAATTCTTCCAATTGTTTCACACTACCTTCCACATCTCTGCATTTTCATGTTGGTTTCTGTTCCATCCATTACTGTTTTTAAGCTCAGACCACTACTTCTAAGCATGATCCTTTCTCCTACACTGTGAATTGTTCAAGTTTTTATTGAATGTGTTATCTCAGAATAAAACTTAATGTCAGACTAGGGCCCAAAATATCATTATAGTTAGATCTCAAAGGAAGTGACTGTACTAGCTTCCAAAATGCTCAGCTGCATTGCTATACTTCCTTTTTATTGGAACATCGTAAAAAACTTGGCAGTTCGTCCATTTGGATCAGGAAGGAGACAGGGATGCTGAGAGACAGGGCCCTCATGAGATTTGAGACACACACACGCTCACTCTCAAACACCAAACTATTTCTAGTTGACATACGGGGAGCCAACAGCATTTCTCAAATAGGAAGCAAAAACAACGTATCTGCGATTTAGCTCTTTAATTGATACTTACTATAATTTTCTTAATTTACCTTTATAAATATACTCTTTCCAGAGTAAATAAATTAGAAGTCTAGTAAGTACCTCACACCAAATGAACTGAAAGAGAATGTCTAGCTTTTGAGATACAAATCAGACCTTACTGTGTGCACAGATTGAACAGATCAAAATGATCTTTTCTAAATGTCACTCTCTGGGCACATTCAGCAGTTTTGTTAACATTTCCGTGTATGTGTGTACTTCTAATGGAAGTTATTCCTATCCCCATACATTAACATGTATAACATATGTGAGCATAATCTGTAATTCCATGCTCCCGATTCTGATGTCACCATTAATGCTAATAATTAGCTCTGCCAAAATTATGAGACTAACGTACTGACCAATCTTGTGGTCACTGTCAATGACAGATGAAGAATCTCATAAATAAATGTTCTTCCTTTGGCAGTTGAGCCAAAGAGTCTCTTCTGGTTTCTACAGATGCGATTTATTTGCATAATTTCTTTCCCTTTTTATTTTTTTAATAACGAAAGAAACAATGTGCTCTAAGTGCTCTGGTATGCGTGCCTGGTTAACATTTCCAGTTGCAATGTTTCCTGAGAGGAAGTAATTCGAAGTGTGTTATCTAAACAACTCTAATAGGTCTAATCCAGGAAACGATCAGGGTTTTACTATTCATAATGCCATTCAGAGTTAATACCCCGTGGTCAAGCAACCTTTCAAAACACTGATGTAAAATTTTACACACACACACACACACACACACACACACTCTGATGGTGCTGGTAATAGGCAATCTGTTCTCTAAAAATAATTGTTCTAAAGATCAAACATATCACAGAGGTTAAAATTTCAACTCCTGGAAAAAAATCAGGATTGATCTGACTGATTTATAAATTAAACGTAATATTTGACTAATAGTCACACATTTCTCCCCAAACTTCAGAAAATGAGAAAAGGCATGAAGAATTCAATAAATGTCAATCCTCAGTGCCTTTTTCTTTAAACAGGAACTAGGGCAAGGATGACACGTACAAATGGGAATGATTGGATTTGTGATGCCCGAGGACTTGCCAACTGGTAGTTTTTCAGAGGAGTTCTTCAAACCTCAGATGACATAAAAAGCACCAGATTGTCTTTTTTTTTTTTTTTTAAAGAGAGGGAGAGAAGCACCAGTGTGTGGTTGCCTCTTGCACGCCCCCCACTGAGGACCTGGCCTACAACCCAGGCATGTGCCCCGACTGGGAATTGAACCAGTGACCCCTTGGTTCCCAGGCCAGCACTCAATCCACTGAGCCACATCAGCCAGGGCTAGACTGTCTTCAAACACTGGAATAATTAACCTTGCAATTGTATCCAATTCATCATTGTGAATAAATCTTAAAAATAATGACATCTGACCCATCACAGGAAAAACATGCAATTTTAAAAGACTGAAAATAAAAATAAAAACAAGCTACTTCTTCTCTTTTCATTTTAAAAATTCATTCTTACACAATAAAATTCAAATCACATAGTAATCGATACTCTCTGATCTCTCTGAAGAATACAGTCAGGCACCACATAAAGTTCCAGTCAACAGTGGACCGCATATATGACAGTGGCCCATAAGATTATAATGGAGCTGGAAAATTCCAATGGCCTAGTGACATCATAGCTGTTGTGACCTCTTAGTATAACACATTATTCACATGGTTTTGGAGATGCTGGTGTAACAAACCTACTGTGTTGTCAGTCCTATGAAAATGTGGCACATGCAATTATGTACAGTATACTATACTTGACAATGACAATAAAAGACTGTGTTACTAGTTTTTCCCATACTATAGTTTTTTAATTTAAAAATATATTTACTTTACTATAGTTTTTATTGTCATTTATGACCACTCTTGATTGCATCCTTTTCTCTCATGCTTAACTTCACCTTGTGTTGTTTTGTACAGTGACATGCTGTAGAGGCTTGCAGCCTAGGGGCAGCAGCCTATGCCACACAGCCTAGGTGTGGAGCAGGCAATACCGTCTAGGTTTGTGTGGTGCACTATATGATGTTCGCACAATGACAAAAGCGCCTGCTGATGCGTTTCTCGGAAGGATGCGCATCCCTGTTGTTAAGTGGTGCGTGACTGTATGGCCAAGAACAAGGAGTGAGTTTAAAGGCCTCTCAGCAGCTGTCGATGTTAGGGCTCACAGCAAACCTTTCAGGACCTTAATCAGTGAACTTCCTCCTAACTGATCAAAACTCTGTCCAACTCGGTTACAAGTTTCCATGCCACAGTGGAAAAGAAGTAAAAATTAAAACCAGAAATACAGACTGTTAAGGCAAGTATTCTAACAAACACAAGAGGCAACGAACAAACAAGAAATTTGAGTGAGACCATGGAACCGCACAAAGCAGGTGGTAGGGCCTCTCCACGTGAAGGCAGAAGTCCCACGCATCTCAGGAAATGAGGACAAGTTTTAAATTTTGTTCCAGTGCTTCTCTTCAAGATGCCAGAGGATGGCAATACATTTTAAGAAACTGAATGGAAATGACAGTCATTTGGGACAGGATTTTTGTTCAAATTTACAGCTGCCCCCAACACGGGCTATCTAGAACTACTCATGCTCCAAAGGCCCCAGAGAGGTAGGAGAAAGGCCAGAGTAAATGATCCCTGTCCTTTGGAAAAGAGGGAAACACTGCCTCTCAGACCCTGTTATTATCTTATACCACGAGGACATTCTTTTTCTGAGTTGTCAAGACAGAAACTAGGAATGTATTTTAAACTAGGAATGATGGTTATGATTAAACTATACTCTTAAAAAAACTCCCCGAAGGACAATGATGTTTCAGCACCATTATTCTGCAGGACTTTCCAGGATGACCACGAGACGGCCGATGAAAGCGGAGGAAAGGCGGCTAGGAAGCTGTGTTGCCTTTCAGAAGACAAGTGTGATCAGGAAGACGGCAGAGAACAAAATGAATGACTGTGACCGGAGGAGAACTGCAGGCAGTCAACCCCCCACTAATGCATCTTCAAGGCCTTGTCTGTGGTGTGTTCTGTTCAAATGACACATGTTTCATTTGTTAACTACTTTATGTAGGGGAATAAGATATAGTCTAACCAGTTGGCAGAAGGGGAAGGTTGTTTCTTCAGCACTTTTTCGGATGGCTACTTTGAATGGGTAACTAATATGTTGAGATAAAAGGCACAAGACCCCTCAAGTCCATGACTTGGGGGAAAACGAGGCTGATTTTGAGTAACTTGAAGGCCTTAGGAAAAAATCCAAAAATTCAGCATCAAGTTGCATGAATCATAGTAAACTTTAGAATGTTCCCTTATTTATTCAGTAATGCATTTTAGCCATGTCAGTGTATTTTTAACACTTTTCCAAGCAGCAATGCCAGAACCCAACTCTAGTCTTGTTTTTCTATTAATACTGGCTAACATTCTGGGTTAGTATTTTACAGCAGTAGTTTTGAAGGGGTCCATTCTGACATGTTCTAATTAATCTAGTAAGAAAGTACATTGATGTCAACAGAGAAGAAACATCAAGTTAACTTGTAGAATTTTATTTTAAAAATATTGTATGATGCTCTGGTATGAAATAAGATGTAGAAATCTATATGTACAACATTCATAAAAGCTGCCAAATCCTGTGTATCAGGAGTACACCATGAACAAATGTTTCAGAAATACAAAAACAAAAGGATATGGGTAGATAATAATTACTGAACACATTTATTTATATTTTTTAAAAAGAAAATGAATTCAATGTGCAAGTTATTGCGTTGATGTGACAGGCGATTCTGATCACAATTGTAAGCCTTATCTCGAGTCCACAAAGGGAACGTGAGGGAGCAGAAAGATGACTGGATTGA
Organism: Macrotus californicus; assembly: GCA_007922815.1. Classification (NCBI taxonomy): domain Eukaryota; kingdom Metazoa; phylum Chordata; class Mammalia; order Chiroptera; family Phyllostomidae; genus Macrotus; species Macrotus californicus. The sequence continues at coordinate 4,275 of VMDR010024402.1, read as the reverse complement.
ATTAGGAGACCTTTGCTGCTAAGTAGTTTTGTGGCTTCTTGTGAATCAGTGAAGTCAGCTAACATCTGTTTCTTAGTTTTCTTACGTCTTAAAAGGAGTAGGACTAGGCAATGTGTAAGCACCCTTCCAGATTTAAAATTTAGTGATTATAAAAATTCAATGTCTGTAAACTTCTGTCCGGCTGGATTATTTATAGTATTTTACCATCTGATTCTTGGTCATGTTGCTCAATATTGGGAAGCTTAGCTATCACTTAAGTTGTCTGAATCTGATAATGATTATTTTCCTATTAAAAAAGACATCCCTGACATCCTTCACCCACACTATGGCAGCTCTGCTGCTAGACACTGACATCCCTGCCAAAAACAGGTGCCAAAGCCAGTAATCAGGAGCTGATAGGCAGGTGACAGGGCTATCAGCTCAGCTCCCGTCCCAGACCATATGGTAATGGCCCTTAAGAGGTCTGCGCACACTGAACTGGTGAGTGTGCTCAGCATCTGACTGAATCTCACAAGTCCTGAGTGGGGCACTTTCCTTGGTTGAGACAATGCAAACTTGTTATTTTTGCCTCTGGGGAAATATCTATGCTGGAACAGCTGAAAGCTTGGACCTCATTACCTCATTAGCTGGAATGAAAATAGCAACATTATAGCATCCAGATTAGGGTATTTGGGTTCCCTCTGATGTGAGAGCAGTAAGGACATCCGTCAGCAGTGAAGTCAAGATGTCTTTTACCCCCTTAAAGAAAGCTGCAAGCTTTCCAACGCCAAATCTGGAGGCCACCCTTTCTTCCCTCGCCACAAATGTCGCAGTAAAGACAGAACTTAAATGAAGACTTAATTTGTTAATCATTGTTTTGATGGCAGAAAAATATTGTGTGGGAAAATTTCTCATTACTAGGCTGAGTTTGAAAGGCTGGAAGACATTTGAAATAATTCACTCAGTACTGGCGTAATAAGTTTCCAAAAAAAAATATTTGAGGTGAACGGGTATTTTGGAGCAAAAATAACACACAAACAGATTCGATGTTCTTAATATTAAGACACTGACTATAAAATAAAGCACTAAACAAAGAGTAAGTGAAGTAATCTGTGGTGGGAATTTCTTTTGACAATGTGCAACTTATTTTAGTCTGACTTTACGTTCTAAATCAGGGGTTGGTAAACCTTCTTACAGGGCCAGATAGTAATATTTTCTGGCTTTGTGGGATATTTGGTCTCTGTTGCCACTACTTGACTCTGCCACTGTATTGCAGAAGCAGCTCCAGACAACACTGAACGTGTGTGGGTGGCTGGGTGCCAATAGAACTTTGCTGGCAAACGGGTGGCATGCCCCGAGACTGCAGTTTGCCAACCCCGCACTTACACACTTAAAAGCACTCCGGTGCATTACTTCACTTAAATCCCATGGCACATCTGAAAGGTGGGTAGTATCACCCCCATTTTGCAGGTGAAGGCCCCGTGACCTGCCTGTGGCACAGTTGGTACTTAGAGCTGGGATCTGGACTCAGCTCTGCATCTGGAGTCTGAGCCACATGCCACAGTGCAATATGCTGTGCAGAGCGGAGCAGCTTACGTAAAGAAAGAGATATGCCTGCAAAATGTTGGTGCTGCTATTTTTCCCATTAAATGGTAGAGAATGAGCCTTTGGTTGGGGTGGTCAACTCAGAAATAGGATATCTTTTGATTTTGGAAGTAAACATGAGGGTAGAGATGGTTGGTGGAAAAAGTAAAAGATAATTAAGAACGAAAATGCCTACTATGGTTAAAAACAAGTATGTAGGAAGGCAGATAAACAAAAACAAAATTCTACCATTGAACTCCAAAACTGGATGGGTAAAGGAAAAACATGTCAAAGAGGCAGGTGGACTAAAGTTCTAAAATTATCAAACGCCGTGAACTTGGACAGAGTGCAGGAAGTGTACCTGCACGACGCACAAGAAGTGACCTACCCACATATTCTTTCGTGTTTTAGTTTTGCCTTCTCTTCTCCCATTTTCTGTTCTTACCTCCCCAGCTGCCAACTCAAATGACACGCTTAGATGTGAAAAAACATCTACTCCTGCCATTTCCTATATTACTGCCTAACGTGCAAACATTTTACACTCTACCCGCACTCCTGTTTTGTGCCTCGTGTTCTTAGACCTGTCCACTTCAGAAGCTCTTTACACCCCATTAGGGTCTCCAACTTTGACTGGCTGCACTTCTTGTACTCACACTTCCTTATCCAGTGGGGAGTCTATGCTTATTGCTACCCGTCACTGCAGAGCACACGTCATCTGTCCCTTTGCTGATCTGTTACACTCATGTGGTAGGATCCCAACTCTGACTACTCAATTCTTGCATCCAGGCAGCTGAAGATGGCTGGAAGAATAAAAGGTTGGTGCTAGTAATCTCACTTGAACTTGACCTTAACCAAACTCTGGGACCACCCTACTCTACTTCCCTGGTTAACTTACTTTCCTGGTGTCCCAGCTGATTGTTATTTCCTTCCTGTCCAGACTACCAAAGGCTTCCATTTTGCTAAATTTAATGCTCATTCCTAGCTCTTACCTAATTCAATCACTAAGTAGCATTTGACATAGGTGACCATTCCTATTTGAAACACTTTTGTCATTTGGCTTCTGGGACATCTATGGGCTTCACTCTCTTCCTATCTTACGTCAATCATGTGAGATACTCATGTCAATCACTCCTCTAGACCCCAGTGGTGGTATGTTCCAGAGTTCAGTCCTCTGTCTTCTCTACCTAGTCTCTGGGTTGGAGTTTCTCGGCCTCTGCACTGTTGACACTTTGTGTCAATGTCAGTTCACTCTTTGCTGTGGGGGCTGTCCTGTGCACGGTAGGCCGGTAGGCCGTTTAGCAGCATCCCTGTCCTTTTCCTACCAGATGCCAGCAGCACCTGCACACCAACCCCCCACCCCTGCAAGCTGTGCCAATCAAAATTATATCCAGACAGTGTCAAATGTCCCCGGGGAGGAAAATCACCTGTGGTTGAGAACCCGTGATGTGGCTGACCTCATCCAGTCCCTTGGCTTCCAATGCCATTTCGGAGCTGGTGAACCACAAATATATACCCCAAACGCTGACCTTGCCCCAAGCTCAGACCTGAATATACACTTGTCTTCTCGATCTCATTATTTGGAGGCCGTATTTGTACTTATTTACTGTTTGCCACTCCAACAGACTGCAATCTTCCGGGAGGCAGGGAGGCACCTGACTAATCACTACTTATCTCCAGAGCCTAGAACAGTGTGGGGCATATGGTAGGTGCTCCAAATAAATTTCCTGGTTGAAGAATGAAATACTTAACCTATATTAATTCATTTCAGGCAGTCAGTCAATGGTGGGGCAATCGGGTAAATTTTAAACACATCAAGTCATCTTTTAAAGATCTTTATTGAATTTCAAGATAAAGGGAATGTCTATTTTTAAATAAATGTGCAAACAATACTAATATGACCTGTTAAATTTAATAAGTTAAAATTTGGCCACAATCTTGAAAATAACAAAAGCAGAGTTTCCATTCTCTCAATACTTTTGCTCTACTCCATTTTCTTATCATGTTTCATTTCAATTTGGAGCTGTAAATATATATGAATATACATAAACATATATTTCTTTATTTCACATACTAAATGCACCTTTCAACTATCATGATGCCAGGTAGCTGCTAATTCTCAGCCACAGGCCGCTTCTCCAGTTGTCATCCCCTTGGTGCCCTTCACAGTGAAGAGTAGAAGGTGAAGCTTTCCAAGAGTGTATAAATTCTTCTATTTTTTAAAAAATCCTTCCTGGAGAATAGCTATTTTATATAACACTTACTATGCTATAGTATTTATAACAGCTATATTTATGAATGAGTTGTACTGAGTCATGGGGCTGTTAGGCATTTTGTCTCCTCCAGGGGAAGCAACCACTAGGCATACCTCTGCCTCACCTCCATCTGGCTCTCACATTAAGCACTGCATGTATGTACAACCACACCATAATCATTCCTTAAAGAACACCAACATTTATATCTTTTGGTCCAGACAGTCTTTCCATAAATCTTCTTGGCTTATTTATTTACTCAGGTATTTATTCACTAAGCACACAGACTTTTGTGTATTTCTTCATGCAAATTTCCCGAGGTTCCTGTATCAATTCTTCTTTGAATAGAATTGAATAATGTATTAATGATTAGTGTAGCTGGATGTGATGGCATCTTTAAAGTCTATGAGTAATAGACTTCAGGTACTAATATTAATGTATGCACAGCACAGGGACTTAACTC